>JAJMKT010000289.1:0-28983 GCA_030563985.1 Geotrichum restrictum
CTTCGCAATTCTAGAACTAAAGTCACTCAACATGAAATTCTAAAGGCATGGACTGAAACAGGCTTGTTAGAGTCCACTAGCGAGCAGTTCATGAAGAACATAAACCGAGAAGAGCGAATTAAAAATCCACTTTCTAATTACAGGAAACAATATATCCTTGACAGTGGCCATGATTATCATATTATCGAGAAGACCGATACTTGCAAAATCTGTAAAGACAGAGAAGACGAAAAAGTTTCATACACCATTGATGACTTTAAAATTCCAGATAAACTTAAAATTATCCAAGACGTATTGAAGGAAATCCTTAATGAAGCGCTGAAAAAGTTCGAAGAAGATCCCAAAAGGGCCAAAACTATTTCAGAAGAAAATGAACCCCCGAGTAAACTGAAAAAATATTGTGATAAAGCATTGGAACGTTTTGCAAAGAACGAAAAGTTAGAAGAAAGCAATATTAAGGACTTTGTAACATGTAACGACGATTTTGTCCGTGGGGTGTGCGCCGCATTTCTGAAAAGAAAAAAACACATACATAACACAGGGCCTGGTAGAAGCGATCAATCACCCAGATATAACATGGAACCAAGTAGCAGCGATCAAATACTGGAGGATGGCCTGGATTTAGAATCCGGGATAGATTGTAACAACATGAAGCACCGTGAAATCCGCAGTCCACTTAACACTGTTAATATAAGTGATTCTTCCACGATCAGTGAAGCCCATTCAATTTATGATCCAAATTTACCTGGCTATTCTATAGACATGAAGGACTCTAGTGAAAAAATTTCTTCAGGGAGTTTGCCCGGTAACCTAGAACCCAGAAGCAGTGTCGCATCTGGACCATCGAGATATATTGATGGGCTCATAAACGAAAACAATACTCCAAACTTAGGGTTGTCAGCTGCTGAATCACCCACCCCCAAATCTCCTTGGCTGACGAATGATAATTCCAGCGGGTTTTTTTTCAATAATTTAGTGGAGAATCCTCAAGACTATAGAAACTCTGAGAAAGACCATGACTGGAATGCTCAAGGCGAAAATTTTGCTAAAGAAATAGAAAAACATCTCGAAATGGAGCCTGAGTTGGGAACTGACGCGCAGGAGTTCCCTCAAGAAGATCTTACTCCATTGCCGACTAATGCTAACGATAATTCCAGCGGGTTTTTTTTTAATAATTTAGTGGAGAATCCTCAAGACTATAGAAACTCTGAGAAAGACCATGACTGGAATGCTCAAGGCGAAAATTCTGCTAAAGAAATAGAAAAATATCTCGAATTGAAGCCTGAGATGAGAACTGACGAGCAGGAGTTCCCTCAAGAAGATCTTACTCCATTGCCGACTAATGCTAACGATAATTCCAGCGGTTTTTTTTTCAATAATTTAGTGGAGAATCCTCAAGACTATAGAAACTGGGAGAAAGACCATGACTGGAATACTCAAGGCGAAAATTTTGCTAAAGAAATAGAAAAATATCTCGAATTGGAGCCTGAGATGAGAACTGACGAGCAGAAGTTTGCTAAAGAAGATATTAGCTCTGACATTCCCTAAAGAAGATCTTAGCTTTGACAAGAAAATAAAAAAGTTGTGAAATGTATCTAAGATTATGAGCTAGGGTTTACGGTTAAAACCGGAGACAAAAAATGCTAGCCGTATATTACAAATATAATTACTATAAATTAATAATCTATTACTAATATAAATTAAAAAAACTACGCACTTCATCGCATTCTCCGTAAAATTTTCAATTTTCTCCCCTGACACAGACAATTGCACGACCAACGCCATTACACCCCGCGACTAAGAGTTCAGTGACAGGTTACGACTTAAGCTTACGTCCCACGAGTATATAGACGTATCTTGTAGCGCAGCATTCTTCTTATAGCTATTATAAACGCACCCGTATAACTAGAAGGTTGAAATATTGAGATAATGCCGGCTTTGGAAGTCAGTGAGATTAGGTCCATGATGGGCGATTTAGAGAAGGCAGGCGGTTCCACGGAAAGAATCCTGGCGCTGCTGACGGTGTTTGAAGAACGCGTCAAACCCACAGAAAAACTATTAAGGGCATGTATTTTCAAATCTGAAGTAGGTCGCTCGGTCGCGGTTCTAATTACTAACATTCTCATGGTTCTTTTAGGAAACAAAACTGGGTATCGCGGTCAACAAGTACAGATCCCACGCGGATGGCAAGGTTGCTGACCTTGTTAAACGAATCATCAAGAAGTGGAAAGACCAGGTCAGCGCACAAAAATCAGCACACAGCAAACAGCTTAGAGCCTTGAACGAAAAGAAAGCAGCAGCAACAACATCCCAGAAATCACTTTCGGCTTCCACTACCACATCTTCAGGTATCGGTGCGTCATCACAGACCAAAAGGTCAAGCACTGGCGACTTAGGCACGGGGGGACCGCCCAAATTCAACAGCAACGGTAAAGCGCGCACGCCCGCGAACGACGGCGTCAATGTCAACATCTACGACGATAAAGTCCGTAACTCGTGCGTAGGACTTGCGTACAACGGTCTAGCGGTGGACTCTACGGCCGCGCCAGCAGAAATCCTGGCAGCAGCCAAAGGGGTGGAAGAAGCGGTGTTTATTGGGGAGCGTGGAAGCAGTTCAGCAGGGTATAAAAACAAAATGAGGTCGCTGTTTACGAATCTCAAAGACCCACGTAACCCGTCACTACGTGTTCGTGTGGTGGCAGGTGATGTGTCAGGAAAACGCCTCTACACCATGACACCGCAGGAGTTGGCGTCGGATGAAGTCAAAAAGGAGCGTGAGGAAATCACGAAGCAGAACTTGTTTGATGCGCAGGGAGCAGTGGAGAAACGGGCCGTCACGGACCGCTTTACGTGCAGTAAGTGCAAACAGAAGAAAGTATCGTACCATCAGATGCAAACGAGATCCGCTGATGAGCCGTTAACTACGTTTTGCACCTGTGAAAACTGTGGAAAGAGATGGAAGTTCAGTTGAAATAATACTAAAAAGTTTTTGTTCGTTATGGTGTGTACTTTAAAAATTCAATATCAATAATCATGAAATATTTGTTAGCGGGCTAAGCTTCAAAAAACATTTAGATCTGAAGAGTTTTAAGCTTATCTTCAATTGAACCGGTCTGGTAGTCCTTAATGGACTTCTTGAGGGCTTCCAACCCTTCTTCAAAGTCGAGCATTTCTAAGTAAACCTGGCCACATAGACGAATAAGGGCACGTCCCTGGAAGATGCAAAATGGAATAAACACATTGTAGGATCTAACCAGGTTTTCCTGGATTTGAGCAATGGCTTTTGGCAAGTCATCAGCAGCTACTCCGTACTTTTCCACAAGGGGAATGAAAACATTAACCATGGAAGTGCGGATATCCATGTCCGACTCATCCCCACCAACAAGAACCTCTCCACCGAGCTCCTTGGCATACAACTCAGCAGCATCCTTAGCAAGCTGGTAACTGTACTTGGTAATAGCTGCCTCGCCTCCACACACATCGCGTCGGAAGTCGATGGCCTCTTGAACAACTGCGTAGTTGCAGTAGTCAGAAGTTCCAATGAACCCAAACTTATCCCGTAGCAGGGATTCCTGAACACCCTTAGCGAGAACGGATCCGTCGTCGGGAATATACGAGTGCGAAACGGGAAAGGTTTGGACTGCGCGGTGATGCTCAGGTGCCACATATAGCAATGCACAGGGAGCAGGCGTGAAGAACCACTTGTGAATGTTGGATACGTAGTAATCGGGCTTGATTGTGTTTAGAGAAATGTTTTCAAGAAGGCCGATAGAATGAGCAGCGTCAACAAACGAAGGGATGCCCTTTTCCTTGCACAAAGCGACAAGGCGTTCCCAAGGGAGTCTGCATCCCGGCATGGACGACACAGTGTCAAAGAAGACAAGCTTAACAGGGCCAACCTTCGTGGCCTCCTCAATAGTTTCAGAGTACGCCTTTACGATATCATCAGAAGAGATGGGGTAGGTGATTTTCACTGGAACGTGAACGATTCCATCACGCTCTTGCATAAACTGCAACGTGTTATAGCAGGCGCCATATGTTGTTGAGCAAGAAACAATGACATCTCCCTTTTCAAAAGGGATAGATCTTAGAACGGTGTTAACACCAATTGTTGCATTCTGGACAAACACAACGTTCTTTGGATCAGCATCAACAACCTTGGCAATGGCATTCAAGGAAGCCTCCAAACCGGGTACCAAATCATAACGGTAGTATAAATCAGCGTTAGCTCGGACTTTGCGTCGCTGTTCGTCGGCGGCCGCAAGCACTACATTCGGTGCGCACCCAACAGATCCATGATTGAGAGGGATTAACTTTGGGTCAAACGCAAAATGCTTATGGCGAAACTCTCTTCCAAAGGGGACGGTCATTGTAAGTAGGCTATATATATGGTTGAACTGGAGAGAAAACTTGAGAGAAGAAGGGAGAGGGCGGCGTTAACTGAGGTTTTATATCCTTAAAGTTAAGCTTATTCTGATGAGTCGTCGATACGTGTCTCATTAAAACGGCTTCTGAGCAGAGACAGTGAGTCTTTAGCGGCTAATGAAGGCAATTAATTGGGCAGATAAAGCCCGAGTTACCCTCTAAATCTGATTATCAGTACAAACTCACCTCCTAGCAGTTGAGCATTAAGCCGTGCATACAAAATTACTTTACAATAGCAACAATGGCTCTTCGTGGCTTTTTAGACTATTTAGGAAGTTGATATCGTTTAATGAAAATCATTATAAACTTCTTTTTTATTCAGTATTTACATCTGGTTCTTTCATAGCAATATTTACAAGATCTCTATTATAACTGACGAACCAGCTCTTCGTAGATGCACCACGAAATACCAGCACTCATGGCCTTACGAGCCAGTCGCAGCGATACTCCGTCAAACAGGCCCTTAACTCCTTCCTCCTGCAAAATAATCTTAATGGTTTTCCATACTGAGTTGTATTTGACAGGGTCAAGTTGCACTCGCGTCTTGATAGTATCGAACGGGCCTGTAATGGTAGTGGCCATGCTGGCGGAGAGTACGGCGGAAGCTGAGTTGATAATTGCCGAAGTGGATGTTT
Organism: Geotrichum restrictum; assembly: GCA_030563985.1. Classification (NCBI taxonomy): domain Eukaryota; kingdom Fungi; phylum Ascomycota; class Dipodascomycetes; order Dipodascales; family Dipodascaceae; genus Geotrichum; species Geotrichum restrictum. Next base: position 5,061 of record JAJMKT010000289.1, read on the forward strand.
TCATGAGCTTTTTTGGCGACTTGCTATCTTCAGTCATTGACGTCGTTCCAAGTAGCCGGCATAAGATATCTTTGCTCTGTTCATAAAACAAAACATATAGCCCGGCATTAGGTGAGTCACGCAGAAACGTGACCCCCCAGCCTTTGAAGAATCCCGCCATGCCGTGCTTGGCTTGAATGTCACGGACAGCGTGAAGTAGCGAGGTATAATGGAATATTGATGACTCGTAACGCACCTTGACGACCGTTACAGGCATAGTCACTATACCCACTAGTCCGCGAACAGCCGCACCAGAGAGCAGATTGGCTTGCATGCTCAGTTTCGGAAGCGCCGAAGACCTCGTCGAGATTTCATTTTGACGAACAGTTGATTGGGCAATATAAGTACGCGTAGCATTCAGTGTGGTGAGGTAAAGCGCTGACCCAACAGAAGTTCTAATGGCTGACGGGAGAGTTCCTCGCCAGAGGCCTTGGACCGAGTCCAGGTCTTTTATTGCGGAGGTTAGGGTCGTGGCTTTCGATTGTTGAACGCGGGTTTTCAGCAGGTCCAAAGGCTGAAGTAGAACAGATGAGGTCAGGCCTGAGACAAACCCAGCGGCAAGATGTGATGATGCAGATTTCTGGGATACAGACGGTGGAGGAGTAGCTAGTTGTTGAGGTAAAGAGGGTGGAATTATGGGTTCTAGTGAGTGCAGCTGTGTAGCAATCTTGGGAGCGAGAATACCCGAGTCTACTACTGGCGGGATGTCAGAAGAAGGCATTATATTAGCAGGACAAGGACGAGATCAATGACAGTAGTGATAACAGTGGTAACGACTGTAGTAAAGACAGTAGCGCTGCAATATTGTTGAAAAAGGTCGAGGATTTCAGTGAGAAAAGTGCTGAAATATGGAAAAATAAAATCTGACTAATCGAAAGTAGCACGCGCTACCATTAAGTGATTCATAATCATGAACTCAGTCGGCATCTTCTGCTATAGGCTCAAAGCAACTAACTAGCTGCTCAGACGGCAGTGCTGCTTATTAGGTCTGATTATGAGATCTGATTATGGGATCTGAGTCAAGGATAAATTCATAACATCAGATACCTGAGGCATAATCACAGTGGATGTTGTCGGCCAATCTGACACGACGGCGCCGACAAGACTTTGGTTAATACTGAACAATTGAACATGCACGGGTTGCTGCTCGTGGCTCACAAATATTGCGACAGAGCATCGTATCCAGGTTATCATGTTGCTGATATTGCTGTCGCTGTTGCTGCTGCTGCTGCTGCTGCTCTTGTGATTTATTGCTAAATCAAGTTGAGTAGGTTCAGAGTTAATGGTTAGTTCAACTCTCAGCTTGGTCAAGTCGTCAATCCTTGAAAGCCCTTCTCCTTTGTATTTTAGAAAAGCTTCCTTTATAGCCCAATAAAATGGAAATAACAGCACAGGCCTGGCCCGTTTCACCATCTCAAGCTCTCCAGCTCCTAGAATCATGGCCAAAAAGTCATCGTCCTCGTCTTTGCAGCTGGTAATATCTATACCAACATGGCCCTCTGATGAGACAGCTACGATCAGGAAATCACCCTCGTGTGAAGTGTTGAATGAGACCAATTCATGAATTGGCTTTTTATGTTCATTGACACTTATAACAACGTTTCTCAATGGTATTTGAGTCTGTAAAGAAATGGCATATCTTTGCAGGAGCTTAGAAGCCAAGGCACGAATAAGGAGACCCTCGGTCTTCTTCTTCAAAACAACTTCAGCCTCAGCCACCGGAAGACACTGCAGAATCTCTCCTAAACGGCTCACAGGGTTCAGATACCTCTCGTAGTCTCTTAAATCATTCAAATAAAGAGTTGTCGTGGTCATTTTGCTCTGAAAAAAAACTGAGCTCGCATCGTTCTGATAGCCGAGTATATACCCTTACCCTTTAAATCATATATATGCACTTTAGCACGTTCAAAGTCTCTCTTTCGCGTTGAATCATGAACAAATGAACCTGATTGAAAGTTGAAAGTTGAAAGTTGCTTAGAATGTCAGATCTACGAGAAGACTTTATTGTTTCTGCGGTTGCGTTCTTAAAAGACCCTCAAGTCTCTTCAGCTGCTCTCGCCAAAAAAATCGAATTTCTAGAGTCAAAAGAACTAAACCCCGCTGAGATTCAGGAAGCATTGAGGCGAGCAAATGGAAGCGAGGTTTCGGCTTCAACGACGGCCACAGTTAATCGCCCACCACCACTTCCAAGCTACTCGCATGTATTGTATGCCCAACAGCAACCTCCTGCTTTGCCGAAGCGAGACTGGAAAGACTATTTCATCATGGCTACGGCCTCGGTGGGCGTCACTTACGCCATCTACGAGGTCGCCAAGCGTTACGTCTTACCCCTCGTCTTGCCTCCTTCTCCAGAAATTCTAGAGGCCAGTACTGCGGAGCTGGAGGAGCAGTTCAAAAGTGCGCAGGCCCTGCTAGATAAACTACAACAAGACAATGAGGAACTAAAGAAGTGCGAGTTGGAGAGCACAAAAAGAGTAGAAGAGATGATTGCCGAACTGGAACAAACTATGAAGTTGGTCGAGAATCACATATTTCAAGGAGACAAAGACATGGACATCGTTAAACAGCAGGTAGAATCTGTGAGAGCTTCTATTCCGAAAGAATTCAAAGAACAGAACGACATACAATCAGAAGCCTTGCGTGAAGTGCTTGATGATCTCAAGACACTCAGACTAACCCTGGATAGAAGCCGACAACCACCGCCTCCTCCAAAATCAACGAATCCTCCTCAGATCCCTGGTCTTTCTAATTACACAACGAGTACTAATTCAGTTCCAGCTCCGTCTGTACCGTCGACTAGTGCGGCTGTTCCAGCTGTTCCAGCTCCAGTTACGAGTCTCCCTCATAGATCAATTCCTGCTTGGCAACAAGCATCTGCTAATAGTGCCAGATAGATATCTTCGTCTAGTCCAGTGGAGTAAATAGTTACCGGTAAATGAATATTTTTTTTATTACGTGAAATCCAAATTGGCTAAATGTGTTGTTCTAGACTACAATATAATGCTTCTGACAGTCCATCACATGGACCCAACTGTCTGAGTTTTTGAAATGCGGGGAGACCTTAAAAGATTTCCAAGGCTCGCCCACAAGCAACTCTTTCTCACCTCTTCACCTTCAGGCATTTACTCTCATCATGTCTTTAGGCGAGCTACCGTCTGAATTAATCTCAAAGATCTATAACCACCTCATCCTGCCAACAGGGCTAGCTCATTTCTATTTCACTATTGAGAATAAAGCAGTCTATTTGGCTCAAGATGCCTTGAATCTCTCCTCCGTCAACAAGCGGTTTCGCGCAGTAGTTGGGCATGAAATGTGGAAGCATTTCAAAGTTCAAATACCCTGTGCTGCCCGGCGTCCAGGATTTTGGTTTGCTTTAGTCACAGACTCTACTTGCTCGTCGCCTCAATCGCGTGTCGCCCAATTCCCATGGCACAACAAAAACATATCGGTTGATATCCTTCGACATGTCCAGCATTTCATTGCCGATGTTAATACTTCTGTGTACCTGTTTCCTACTAGTACTATGCCAAAGGGAAGACTTACCTCCCAGCTCCAGCTGGCAAGCCCCAAATACATGCCCAATCTTCAGGTTTTACACGTTGAAGTGGAATTCGTATACTTTTTTTTTGGTGAACTGGGGCTGTCGCTCAAGGATTACAAGCATCAGGTTAAACTTGTCCTGGCCCTTTCTGACTTTGTGTGCCTCGACAAATTAAGCGATTATGGCCTTGTACCCTTCATATCGACCTTTGCTTACATCTACAACCTTGGGAACAAGTCTGAAATTAATTATGACCGAGGGGATATGAGCATCATCTCACGTATGGTCAATTTAGAGACTTTGTACCTGCGAGCGTTTGGAAACCCCAAGAAGTCAGCTGAACTCATTGATGTGGCCATGAACATACTCAGCCATACCGCCAATCTTCCAATCCTGAGAGAAGTAAAGATATACGGAATTCCTTTGAAAATGACTTTTGAAGAAATGAGTTGGCTTCCTGTATCTGTGAATTCGCTGAAATGGGACTGGATTAACCCAGACTGCCTTAGCACACGAAATCTTGAAAGCAGTTTTCTTAAAAACATTCATGCTTTGCAATTGGGCTTATACCCGAACTCCACATTTGTTGAGAACTGGTCTTTTCCTTTCAAGGATCTCCAAGAGCTTTGTCTCCCATGGTGGGAACTTCCTGATGGCCGCAGTGAGCAAGTGTTAGTGGACCTCATATACCAAAATCCTCATCTTAATACATTACACATTCATGGCATCTCTCCTTCTCAACTCACCCTTTTGCTACCCCATCTCTCACATCTTCAGCATCTCGAGTTTTCACATACTCGAAACAATTTTGGAGGCGCAAATGTATCAAATGTATCAAATGTATCCCCCGTCAACCAAATCCTTACTAGTTGCACTTCTCTTAAATCTCTCAACTTTCTCCATCCCATTCCCAAATCTATCTCCTTAAGCACTCTTTCTCAAGTTGCGATGTCTAATCCTAACCTCTCTTACCTTCTGCTCTCTCCTCCTCTTTCCCTTACTGATATTTTCAATGACTGGCCGTCGTGTCCAAAGTTTCAATACGAGGCCTTTTGCACTCACGTCAATAAAGTGTCATGCTGCACTGGGAAAAACAGTTTAAAGGATTTCAAAGCAACTCCATTTGCTGTAAGAGTAGATATTGATGAGCTGAGATGTCTGCTCTAATAATTTTTTACGAATAATACGATAGGCCAACTCTACGTGCTTTTCAATCCAATTCGGCGTAGATAGCAGTAACAAGAATTGAATTTTTCATGATTTTTTACGATTTCTGATAGGCAATAAATAATTATGGCAACATAAACAGGTTAGGGTTTAAAAGTCCGCGGTTAAATACAAATTCTTTTTTTGGGATTACTCTGACACCAGGCCTATAATACAGTACTTTTTTTTTCAACTACCCCGGAGGGATCCTTTTTGCATGCACTCCAAGGCTGGTCATGCCTGAATCTTTGAGCGCGTTCTTCTTCCACGTAACTCACATCAGTTAAAATAAATATAAAAATTACACGCGATGGTCACTGACAATGAATCTGGTGTAGACCAAACCAGTGTCTCAATCGACTCCTCACCCCCGCGTCAAGACGCAAATCCCCTAGTATCACCAACCGAGAGAGAAGAGTCGCCTGCAATCAGTAATGCTGACCCAAATTCCAATTTCATCTCTATGTCTAATCGGAAGCGAACTGCTAGGGCATGCGACCGCTGTAGTACTGCACGTACAAAATGCGATGGAAAGCAGCCCTGTTACCGTTGCCTCAGTATGTTTTACAACTAATCCTTCAGTATAAACTGGCTGCCATGGCCAAAGCTAACGTGAAGAAACAAAATAGATCTTCTAATTACATGCGAGTATAACCGACAAATTAAGAAACGCGGCAAGGGAAGCGAACTATATCCTCAAAACCCTCGCAAGGTTGGCCGCAAAGTTCAGCTATACACAGGCCCGGGGCATATGCCCAGTACGTTGGTTCTAAATATGCGCGATAATGAGGACCCTCACACTGCTTCTACAGATAATTTAACATCGCGCCAGATTTCGCCCCTTCTGAATTCTGATGTTAAAGACATTTCTTCTAGCGAAATTCCACCGAAAGCTAGTACCATAGGTTTGGGTTCACTCCCACAAAGTTCCAGCTCAGAGCCCTACGCTGCCCTCATGAGACTCGCGTCGACGTCTGAGCAGCATCATCAACTATCAGAGGCTCAGAAATTTGTGGCTATGGGACCGAATTTGAATCTTCTAAAAAGACAGCATAGTGATGATGCTCTTCAAAATGGAATTGCGCGCAAAAGCATATCGATACCCTCACTCAGTATGGAGAAAGGTAGCACGGCCCAAAACCCCTCCTCCTCCTCCTCTTCCTCACGATGGGGTCCGATTTATTCCAATACATCTCATTTTGAGGAGTCACCAACGCATAATAACTCGCAAATGCTGAGCAATTTGCCTTCCATCAGTGACCTGAAAATGGCATCTAAAGAACCGCCCAAGGAGACAGAAACACCCACTTTACAGTCTCCCTCAATCTTCCCATCCATAACCTCTACTCCAAGGCTCGCACATTCCCCTGATCCTTATGTACTCCCATCTTCAGAATCTAACAACTTCACTCGTCTACCACAGCCCAAAAGTAGCATATCAACACCTGGCGCCGAAACACCTCATTGGCAATTAAAATCGCCCTTTTCTGCGTCAGACATTATCAGCTCCATGTTTGATAGAACCAACGTCTCTGGGGGAAATATTCCGCAGATAAACAACAACAGCAACAATTCTAGTGAAGAGAGCAGCAAGCGAAACAGTGTTAACGAATCTCCGTGGTCAGCCAAAACATATCCAGTGCTAGACCCCATTATTGGTGAACTTGAGTTCATTCCTCCTCAGCTCGTGTCTGAATTTCTCGAAATTTACTTTACGAACCATACCTACTCCGTGGCACCAATTCTTCGGCGGTGCTCAATTTTGAGCTATGATAAACCCAGAAAATGTTCGCCTGTTCTTTTATATTCAATCTTTTACGTCTCGGCGTTTGTCTGTAACCATCCTCTCATAACGTCCACGCCCAATTTCAAGAAGGAGCTTACGTCTAAATTATTAGACCGACTCATGAGTTACATGCGGCCCTGGAGGAATGATAACTCACATGAGTACGATTTGGATGAAATTATTGCATACATTAATGTGGGTGTCGTCTCCTCTGCGTCGGAGTTCAAAGGCTCTTCGCTGCGCTGGTGGGCCATAGCTTGGTGCATGGCCAGAGTACTGAAGCTCAACAAAGAAATCCCGAGTTTACCAGAAGATGCAAGAGAAGAAAGAAGGCGAACTTGGTGGACACTTTTTATGATTGATAGGCATCTTGGCCTTTGTTACAACCGACCGTGCACTTTACTTGACTCTGAATCTCTAGAGTTGTTTTTTCCAATAGCACAAGACCTGTGGGAGTCTGAAAGTCCGCTCTATCCTCCTGAGGAAGACCGGAATAGACGGCGTGGGCCGCAATGCACAGCAATCGAAATGGGCCTCTTTGGAATGTATCTTCCTTTAATGACATTATTAGGCGGCATCATTGACATGCATTTTCTGAGCATGAGCCCTGTGCTTAGCGGGAAAGAGCATGTGCTCAAGCTTTTGCGCGAGAGTTATCGGCACCGTTTAAGTGCATTCCAATATTCACTGGACGAGTATTACGCTCATATCCCCTCACCACAAAGCACTCCACTAAAATCTTGGAAAGAATACTGCCAATTTTTAATCCAAGTCCTCCATATTTTGCTTGAAGGATTTTGGGACCCTACGGACATGTCCGATGACATTGACGTGCTTCTCAACGACTCGCGATTCACAGGGTGTCTCGCGAACTCCATCCAGGCCTCAAAACACGTTCAGCGAATTTTGACTTTGGATTCTGATCTCCAGCTGATTCCCTTTTTCTTTGGTGTTCAGTTACTTCAAGCCGGGTTTATTCCTTTCTGTATGAGCGAACGGTATGGGTCCCACACGTCAACGGACGTGGCCTTGGCTTGTGACCTGTATGTGCGTGCTCATGAAGTGTGCATTTTGACACTAAGTACGCAGTACCAGGTCAACTTCAGGTTCATCATGAGGGGAGTAATAAGGGATATGAAGCCAGGTGCGGTGAGTGTCAATGATCGAATTGATTCTACACGACGTCGGCGCCAAATTATGAGCATGTATAGGTGGAATGCGGGGGGTACTGGTCTAGCCACATAACAACTGGATTACATTGAACATATATAAAGCTATTGCTTGCGTATAAAGAATAACGAACTTACAGCTGATCATCAATGCTATTGTATTTCGCATTAAAAAAATAAAATAAAATGAAATGAGAGAGAAGCGTAAGTACGGCATAAATATCAAGCCCCTTTTACTTTAGCCTAAATAGACAGTCTTTACCAACTCAAGTATATAGCCTCCAAATTTCAGCTTTGATTTCCCATACTTTATTTGGTTCCTTATCGCCTACCCGTTTAGCGACCTCTCGAATGGTGTTGCGTATAGTTTCTTTTGAATATTGCGGAAATCTAATGAAAAAGTTAGTCCAAGTAAAAACAATTGACGTCTTCGTATTCAAAAACCACTTACTCCTTTTTCAGCGTCTCAACAAGCATGATCTGATTCATATCAGTCCCTTTAATCTTGTGGATGAATGGTTTCATATCAGGTGTACCGACCATCTTTCTTTTTTTCATGTCGTTGTTCGTCAGTGTCATTGGCCTCAGGCCATCTCTAATTTCTTGTTTCGATATCGGGGCACTCCAATAGTCATGAAAGGGATCGATAGACGACACGGCTGAAGTTTCATAGGACAAAATATCAACCTCCATAGCCTCGAAAACATCCCGGTTAGACGATGAACCATCGTTCCATAGAGCTTCAGGCGTTAATGGTCCAGCAATGAGTCGTCTAGACACGAGATTATCATCAGGAGAGACAAACTCGTCCATATCATCATCTTCCTCATCGTTTTCATCCGAGTCGTCTTCCATCTCAATGTCATCGCCTTCTTCATCTTCCTGTTTCCATTCAATTTCAGAGTCATACTCGTAATTAAGGTCCGTTCCCGTTGTAAAAAACGGATCATTTCGCGGGATCCCACCCTGTCTTGATTTTGTAAAAGTGCCAACATAAGGCGGTCGGACATCTTCAGCAAATCGGATAAATTTCTGCGGCAGCTCAACCAAGATATTAAGGAGGGCAGCTTCGCTTGACTTCTCCGAGTTTGATGCCTCAACAGCATCCCTCGTCACAAACTGGAGGGTGTAACCTCGCTTGACTCGTTTAGACAATAGCCAGTCTTTGATAGATGGGGTCTGAACCGTTGTACTTGGAGGCCCTTCGCCGGCAAGCACTTTATCTAAGCTCTTTTGGATAGCTGAAAGAGCATTTGGAGACGGGGTCTCAAACGATGTCTGTTTGCATAGATGAACATTGGCACGGAGATAGAAGGGTAGGAAAGTCGCATCATAGTCAGAAAATTGGTTTGCTGGAGGTGGAGCCGGAATGGCAGAGGTCTTCTTTACTGTAAAAAAGTTAGCAATCCTCGACTGCTGTCGCTGTTTGGCTTCTTCTTGCTTCTTTTTTTCCTCCTCCTTCAGCCGTTTATCATCCTCACGTTTTCGTCGTTCTTCATCTTTCTTTAATTTTTCATCTTCTCGCTTGATCTTTTCTTCCTCCCGCTTGACCCTGTCGGACTCTTTTTTCAGCCTCTCCTGCTCTTTCTTTTCGAGCCTTTCTTGCTCTTTCCTCCTCTTCTCTTCTTCTTTGCGTTGCTTCTCTTGCTCCTTGCGTAACGCATTAGCTTCTCTTTCTAGTCGAACTGACTCTTTTGTATATGACTTCCTAGTGGAGGGGCTTGTTCCACCTTCGCCAGCAATGGGATTCACAGACATCTCCTGAATTTTCTTTGCGGCTATTTCTGTTGCCATTTTCGTTGCCAAAGTCTGGATTATGCTATCTGACTCTAATAATGAAAGTCGGAGATCAGTAGGTAAAGACTCTGATATTGAGGATATAAGGGCCTCCGTTTCAGTCTGAGTCGGCATTATGTTTGATTTCGTAGGCGTAGCAACTGAACTTCGAATTCGTTTAGCTGGTCGCTTGGGCGTTATAGTAGATGACTCCACCTGAACCTCATCGTTTTCTTTATCTGCATGGTCTTTTGAACTATGTTGTCGCTTGTTGGGGTTCTCGATAGACCCTGTAATGTCGTTAATCTCTCCCTGACTTTTGAGTTCCATTCTTGGGCTCCTCGGACTCAGCACTTGTAAGTTCATTAAGTTGAAATTATGAATAAATGGCTCAATGTGAAGCTTCAATGTGAGGAAGTGTGCAGTGCTCTTTTCTTAGCGGTGATGGTGAACTGGTAAGAAGATGCGTAGTTTAAAATTAGGGAAAAGAAAGATACACGTCGTTCAGCGAGAAAAAATAAATAAATAAATAACTAAAAGGTAGTGGCTCCATGACGCGTTGGGTGGTCTAAAAATTTACTAATGTGATTTCCGAAATAGGAATAATTCAATCAACGCGTAAATCAAAACACCAATCAAACTGTGTTTTGGCTCGCCGCGTATTGAGGTAGAAAAAAGAAAGCTTCCTTGCCAGGGGTCGAACCTGGAATCTTTCGCTGTGACTAAACTGCGTTTCCGATGAAATCGTAGGCGAACGCCTTGCCATTGGGCCACAAGGAACAGCAGATATTGATAAAATTTACTGATATTTTTAGTGACAGTGTCTGTCAATAACTCAAAATTAAGGTTTTTTTTTTTTTTTTTTTGACTCCATAGTATTCTACTTTTGCCCCCAGTGGAAGAAAGAGTGAAGAATTTGATTAAAGTGAAGATGATAAGGCTACAGTACAAACTTAGCGCGACAAATCCATTAAAAAAATTAATCTGTTCACCTGGTCCAAATAGAGGGAACCTTTGTAACTTCAGGGAAATTCCGACACCATCGCAGCATTTTGAAAATTAGTGAAGCAATTATGCCTGACTCGGTTTGTATATCAAACAGGAAACAAACCATGTCCTACTCCACGTCTAAATAGTATTTTGCAGTTTGTGTAATTTCCCTATTAAACGGGACAATAAAAAGATTTATCTATCTATCTATCTATCTATCTACCGTTCAGTTGGGTTTAATAATGGTGCTGGTTTTACAACCAGTATTTTTTTTTAAATTTGACGGGAATTGCCAATGAATTGTCTGGTTTGCATAAGTCCTTGGATTCATAACTATGTAGTGGCCGTATTGTAACTCGGGCTTAGGTTGTGTGTTGTTCAGTTTGCGACGTTGGTTGTTTTCTCGGCTGGGGATATTTCTAGCCCTTTTTTTCTCTCGCGGGGACTGGGGGAGAGGTGTCAGACTCTTTTGGGTGGTTGGTCTAAGGAGCTGAGGTATTTCCTTTTAGCGTTGTTGTGTTGTTCTGCTTGTGTTGACACCGGGGTGATTTCGGCGAGGGAGAGTGAGAGTACGTGGTATCGGTGTCACGGGAGTACTTACGCCAGTAGGTGTTGCTTGGGTCTGAGGGGTGTCGCTAGCGTTAGTTCCTGAGGTAGAGTGAGGGTCATTTGGTATTCCTGAAGTGTCAGCTTCGGGTAACCATGGGGCAGGAAGAGGTGAGAAAGTGTTTTTTATGTCGACCTGGTCTCCTAATTTAACAGTGGAAACCTTTTTAAAATCGTTTTAGATTGGAAATGTTTTCTGTTACGCATACAAGCCTTTCAAGCTAACTTTGATCATCATCGCAAGAAATGACTTACTACTAGGCTAAACGTATCGATCTACTAAACCAAATGGCAGTTTGGCAACCCTGAGATAAAAACGACCCTAATAAAATCTAGTGCCGCACTACCTGCGGCTTCATCTCGAGCTTCGATCCTCAATCTACTCGCCCCAATACATTTCTTCAGAATCTTGTGATCTAGTTTCTGGCCATTTTTCCTGGTATTTCAATCTGCTTATAATTTATGAATTGTTACTCTGATGCAGACAAATAATCTCTCCTCTTCAAACTCTTCTGATACGTAATAGCAGGAATAACGGCCCTCTGCTCTCCACCTTGCGTAGATGCCATTTTTGTTTGTTCCTTAACCCTTCTTATTTTCTGCTTTCGAAGTCGAGCGTTTGTCCCTCGAGGTTTATGTTCTTTAACAGGTTCCATAGCCTTTTGCTCAACAATAATTTTTTTTTTTCTCAAACAAGTTCCATCAAGCAACAAAGCTTTAGCCATGGACTCTACCTCTTTGAACTCAACATACGCGGCACGCAGATTGTTGTTCACAGTAACTCGGTAGATTTGGCCATAATCTTGGAAATTGTTTACCAAATGGATGGGGGGTTGACTTGTTGGCAACATGTTTGACAGGGATACTGCGCTCAATTATATTGGTCCCCTTCCCTCATAATTTTATTGACCTTGAGTTCACATAGCTCAATTTGATCTTTTATTGCGACAATCTTTGATTTCAAGACTCTAAATCTTTCTGCCTATAAATTGCATACACAACACATGTTAGGAATTGCGCCAAAGGAAGCGTTAACAAACTTTCATGAAACCTTTTTAGTTCCAACTTGAGAGCTTCAATATTTGTGAACTGAATCTAAAATTTCGATACATACGTAGGTACCTAAGTTAGAGATGGTGACCAAAAAGGAGCGCTGATCTTAACTCACATTTGTAGAAATGTTAGCTTCTGTAAAAGCCTGAATATTTTCTTCCTTCATGTATTCTTCCTCTGATTCAACGACTAGTCAGTGGACCATTGTTTTAAGTAATGAGGAGGGATAAGAACCCATTTGTGTATACACGTTTCGCAGATTTGAGAGCTTTGAAGGATATGGAGCAAGAAGAAATTTCTTGGAAAGAGAACGCGTTTTTATAGTCCATAGGCGCTAGAACTGGCGCTAATTCCCCATACTAAATTTCACGTACTACATGTAGTAAGCAAGTGAACAATATGATGATTTGAAAGGAACTAAGAAGGAGACATTGAATTATTCACTCATCAAATATAAACACAATACATTGAATACACCGAAAGTGGTGAAATTTTATAAATTCAAAATTAACAGAAGAGCTTTGGTTCCATTATTCTCTTCTTCTTTTAGACCAAAGAGCGGCTCAAGTAACACATAGACCTAAGTAGAAATATGACGCAGGCACCTACCATACAATAGAGCTACCGGTAGATTCTGCACTAATCTATTACGTAATATCTGAATAACAACATTAGAAAACCAACCTCCCAAGGAAAACGAACCTCTACGGAGTCTACACCAAAACTTGGGACTGTGATCATGAAAAAAATCAACCACTACCTAAAATGATGGGTGTGGTCTGGTGGTAAAGCTTAATCGTGATAGTAATATTCTCGATGAAACTCCCACGAGCTCAAACTTAGAGGGTAGGCAATCTTCTTCAGGGGTTAGAATTCTATAGCATTCTATAAAGCTCTAGTAGCCTTCTTCCTGAGCATTCTCAGGGAGTTGGAGTCGCACCCTTGCGAGAATTGGTTTTTTAAATGGATATGAAACTCAAGTCAAGAACAAGGCAAATATTTCATTTCAAGTTTAAATGGATGGTGTGGTGAGCTATAATTGTACGGGCTCTCACAGTCGCGATCTGGGTAATTTGAAGGGAGTTGACGATATTCAGCAATGAACCACAAGAATAAAAATTCCGGCCTTTACTGGAGTAACGAGTAACATTAAAAAAAAAACCATTAGTGCTTGCGAATGCCTAGACTACGCCTCTTTGCGTGCTCTCTTTGAGCACTTTTCTCCACACCTCAGTTACGTGATGCGTTGGTATTGTAGCTGACCATAATAAAAAACTAATCAGAAGACATTTTAAACGGGCTCATTTGTTTATTTAATTTTGAGATAGTGGTTGCCTTTATAACACACCAGAGGCCCTTTTTAAGAAAACGGAGTGCGGGAAAAAGCAATAAATATTTCTTCTATGGATTTAGATCTAGAGATGTAGACTAGTCTATATATATGTGATTAAAAGTAGTTTGGCCATTTATAGTCTGTCCGCGTTCTTCAGATTACTTGAAGAATAGAATACTAATTGCTTCTCTTTAGTCCATCAGTCAAAATTTGATGTTTTTGATCTACGATATACTGTAAATATGTTTGCAAAATTGAAACTGATATTATAGCATATTTACAAGATGGTTGGAGTGATTCGACTAGTTCAAAGCCTTTTCCGTCTTTGAAAAAACGTCTTGAAATCGGCAGGAGTGCTCACATTTAAAAGATAGAACACACTTTTCTAAAATAATTTCCACGGTTTGAATAGCTGATCTGGTTTCATGCACAGTATTTTATTTTGATTACAATGCCTCTGAATGGCTTTCGCAAAGCGTCATTAAGATTCCTACTTTTTTTAAATAGGCATTCCGTAGGGTCAAAATGACTAGAAAGCATTCACTATTTAACAATGTGCTCGGTTGACTACTCAGAAGCTGACAAAAATTGCTGTTGTTAGAGTCATTGGCAACCCATGTTAAATCACTGATCATTCTCGTATTTGAAGTAAAATTTATTGGAGTCCTGTATTTCATTGTTAGTTTAATTCTGTATGTAATGATCCTCTCTGACCCTCTCGTTTAAATATCTCACAGCCTATCAATTCTTTTACCGGATTTGTAGCCTCAGCAGTCTAATTAGAAAGTGCATAAATCTGTTCCAAGTGAGTAGACCAAAGAAATATTCAATGCCATGAAGAGAACGGATAAGAAGTTGCTGGTGTAGACTACAGATGGACCTTGAAAAGCAGCATTTCGTTCCAACCCTGACGCGTTGACCGAGCATTTGGGATGATTATAATTATATTTATTTACGTGATTATTAGCAATTATATATACCGGTATATGATTTCTGAATGACTTGGCTAGATTTAGCGACTTGTTCTGTTGGCAGTTTTTGTCTGGCAATAGAAAATACGATGACAGAACGAATTTGATAAAAACGTAGTTCAAGCTAAGATATTCGATCTGTGAAATCCACAACTATATAGAGAAACATGGGTTTACCTAGGCTTCAACTTTCTACGCTTGGTGAAACATATACAACAATTCTTATTAAAAGAATTACAAGCGATTATACAAGTTCAAAATTAGCGACTCATTTCAAACCAACGTGATACCAATTCAATTTCATCCAATAAAGTTATACACAGGTATCGTGTGATATACCTTACGGTTTTATCATATGCGTAAGCTTATCGCTTTTTTACTCTAGGCTTGACCTCGTCATCCTGGGTGGGATGGAACTTGATCGTATTAGGGTATTGTGGGTTATTGTGCTGGTATCCCTTGCTCCAATCGTAAGAAATAGCATATGCAAATATTGACCCAGTGCGGTTGAATGAAGTAGCAGAAATAGAACCTCCAACAGGGTTGAAACCCTTGAGCCTATGTTTTGAATCAGTATCCCAAAAATGAAAGGTTCCGTCGGCACCAGCAGTAGAAAGTGTACCGTATACAGGATGTAGCGAGATACAGTTCAGTGAAAAGATCTGGGACTCCGATCGTGCAGTAGGAGAGGGCTGCCTGTGGCATTTGAAGGAGAAACATTTAGATGGGATTTGAGTTTCATCAATGTATTGAATACCACATCGGCCTTCAATTGAACCAATTGCATAACCTGCACCACTTGGATGACACGCAATAACGCGTGTTTGCCACTTCAAGGGCGACATTGAATTCTTGAAAATTGTGCCTGGGCTGGACAAATTGATGACAATAACATGTTTTTCAGCAGTTCCTACCACCAAAAGGTCTTTTTGAGTATCCATTGTGTAGGCGCGTTCCGGGAGGGCGACAGTAGATATGGCCTGCTGTTGACGGGTATCCCAGTACTTGAGTGTTTTATCCCAAGAAGCAGTAGCAATCATTGGGCTAGCAGCTCCTGGAATTTCGACATATCTAACAGACTTGACGGCAGCCTCATGAGCACCGATCTGCGCGGATTGCTGAGTCTGCAAGTCATACAATCTTACCGCATTGTCGCAGCCACCCGAGACAACCTTTGTCCCATCAGGGGACCAGCGGACAGAAAGAACGGGTGCTTGGTGCTCATACATTGCTCTGCCTTGGGACTCTCCATTGGAGGAGACCTCATAAAGTCTGACTTTGGAATCCCAAGAGGAAACTGCTAAGAAATCTGCTTGAGACGAGAATGACATGTCTGAGATGGAGTCCTCTGGGGGATCAGCTAGCGTGCGATCATTAGCAAGTTCAGTGCTACCCGAAGATGCAGGAGTAGACCCAAACAGTGCCATGGTGGTATTTTGAAAGGGCGTAGGATATGTTAATGGTGTGGATCTATTTCGACGGAGTCACGTTGAAAGAAATTTTGATCGATCAAAAGCAAAAGCGTCAGTGCGTGAGCGCGAGCGTACGTGTGGTGAAGGAATAAATTTGAAATAATGGAAGAACCATAAAAAAAAACATGGATGACATGTATATTAGTCATCATTGGGTAATATGAATGTAATTCATTAGTCATTAAAGATTATGTAATATTATCGTAATACTTGTTTTCCTATGACATCATGGAATATATCTTTGCCCACATTCCAACAGATCAAAGTTTATCAATTCCATCCATTGAATTTCCTATTTAGGACAAGACGATATGCTGAACCTGGCCAAACGAGACGAATGATTCGGAATGAAATTCAATGCATGAACCATTTGACTTGAACCTTTTGGCTGCTAGAGATTATTTCGTCTGCCTACATTGCAAAGCTTTGGCTCAGGTGCCCGCAACCAGTCCAGGTGTTCAGTGCTACAGTATATTTTAGGTGCATGCACATGTTCTGTTGCATTCACGAGGTGGAGCAGGTGTTCAGCGCAAAATATATATTCTTCTCAGTGAAGTTCTCACTCATTAATTCTTTCCGTCGGACAGTTTGCCGTTATAATACGCTTTCCGAAACTGCTTAAAATGAAAAAAAAAAAAAGGCAGTACTTTGAATCGCGTTGAACTCATTGCTATCCAGTACAAGTTATCGCTATCTATTACATGTCCATTATCCATTATCCATTATCCATTATCCATGATCTATTATCTATTATCTATTACCAACAAGACCCGTCGTCCCATCCACACACAGACGACAACATACTCAGTTCGATCGCGCGCACTGTCACCAACTATCGCTTATGGCGTTAAGCTGGCCGACAGTATTTGAGCAATCACCTAACCCTATGTTTATTTCTCAGTTTTTTTTTTTTCTTCAGAACATTCTTCTCCTTTTTTCTCTCTTCATCCCGCTTCTTCTCTTCTTCGCCAGCACCAGAGGTTCTCTAACGTAACAGGACTCTTCATTTCTCTCTTCTTCTCCTTCTTCTCCTTCTTCTCCCTCTTCTCCTTCTTCTCCCTCTTCTCCTTCTTCTTGTAGTCTTAAGCTCTTTCTCCCACTTGAGTATGAGTTTTTAGACTGACACCTGCTCTCATCCATCTTCTTTCTTCCTCTGTTGATTCATCAGCAAACTCTCTTCATAGACTCATTTGCAGGTTATCCTTCTTAATTTCTTTCTTGACCCTTTGCATATTTTTATTTCTTTCTACTCCTCTTTTGCATTTCTTTGATCATGGCTTTGTTTGCCAATAACTCCCTTGAAAATACGCTCTACAACCCCAAACCGAACCCAAATTCCTCTACTTCAAGTCTTGCCTCGAAGCATTCCCTCTGGGCTGCTCCTTCATCTTCCACCCCTCCGGTATCTTCATTCTACCAAAATGCTGTTACTGCCCCTCAGGGACATTCCTACAACAGATCTGTCTCCACTTCGCTACCGGACGCAGTAAAATATCCCCAGACCCGCAAGTCATACGACCCTTTTGCCCCGCAGTATCAAAAGCAGCTTGACACTTCTCTGAGCCAGCAGCCCCAGTACTTTTACGACTTGTCATTGCTTCCTCCGCTGTCCTCATCTATTCAGCTCCCAGTCCAGCATTCAGCTCCTTTTGCGTCTCAATATGAAGGTATGTATTATGTGCTATTGCCTGGTATTAAGCGAAACTAACGACATCACAGCCATTGACCGTGCCTATGAAAACCTCGTGAGAACTGGCAAGCTGTATCAGTTCAACTACAGCAACATGAACGCAAATTCCCGAGGTGGCCAGGTAGCGAATAGTCATCTTCAACGCAATGTTTCACGAAACTATGGTAGGTATCACTCTTCCAAACCCTGATGTATAACTAACCTCTTAGGATCGGGGCAACGATACAACACCAATCAGCCCCCTAGATACCAACCAGCGAACTCTATGTTTGTGCCTAGGATTGTTGCACCCGCTCCCCCTGCTCATACCAGCTACTTCCCTCAAGGCGTCAAACAACCCCCTCCTGTTCATAC
Organism: Geotrichum restrictum; assembly: GCA_030563985.1. Taxonomy (NCBI): domain Eukaryota; kingdom Fungi; phylum Ascomycota; class Dipodascomycetes; order Dipodascales; family Dipodascaceae; genus Geotrichum; species Geotrichum restrictum. The sequence continues at coordinate 23,047 of JAJMKT010000289.1, forward strand.
TAGTTACTTTTCTCAACAACAAAGCCAGCAAGGTAATCAACAGGTACCTCACATTTTGCAGCAAGCTCCTCAGCAGCTACCCAAACAACAGCAGCTTCAGCAGATTAGTCTTCACAAGCGAGTTCCAACCAATGAGCAAAACGAGCTTATTTACAGTGGAAACAAGTATGAAAGATCTCCTCTGCTGTACCCTCAACAGCGCAATAGTAGCATGCCTCCAGCTTTTTTGTCTTCTCAACCTTCTTCAGATTTGTCTCAGCATCAACATCAGTTCAACTCACATATCCCTGTATTGAGCAGCCGTATGTCATCCCCTTTTTTGCGGCCTAATTCTGCATCAAGTGGAGGCGAAGCAAGATCTGTTTCTCCTTCTAAGTTGTCATTTGACCCATTTCCTGCACATATTCCCTCGTTATCCAAAGAAAGTCTGGTTTCAACTACTGGTACCTCTTTTTCCACTCTTTTAGATGGAGCAGACCGCACTCTTTCCATTTCACCTGCTTCGTCTAATGAGACATTCAATTCTGCAACTACAAGCAACAATAATGTAAATAATATATGCGGCACGAATTCGCTAAGTGCCTCTACCTCATCTATCCTGCCCATAGGCACTCGTCCGGAGAGTGCCAATTCTCAGCACAGCGGCGGCTTGAATAATAACAGCAAGGACAGTCAACTCTATTTACCCTCTATTACTGCATTAAGCGACGACTTTCATGATGATGATGACCCAATTGAGAACAGAACTTCTGTTGCTTCTTCCTCCTTTGACGCCAATAATGCTTCTACGACTGGAGTTATTGGCATGTCCAAATCCCAGATGCACTCCAATCCTCTTAGCTGGTCCAAGGTTTGGGGGAATGGATCAGGCACCAAAAGCTCAGCTGGGATGACCACCACTTCTGTCTGGGGCTGATTCCTGATTTCTGATTCCTCTAGAAGCACTAGTACTTCTTTTCCGTTCTCCCCCTTTTGTCGATTTTTTATTTTATTTCTTTTCTTTTCACTTACTTTAGCATATGTGCAAGGCCTGTGGGCATAAAAAAAAAGATGAGCTCTAATTATTACTTGTTATTTATTGTTTTTGTTTTATTTTTTGGAGGTGGAGGTTTTTCTTTCTAGTTTCTAGTTTTTGCTTTATTCGGTTGTGTTACAAAAAAACAAATGTGTTGGAGAGGACGTCTTCCAATTGGTTATATATATATTTCTCTTCTTGATTCTTTTGGTTCTATTCGCTCGTTATTTTCCTTATGATTATAATACATTTTTATTTTCATTTATATTTAGATTAGAGACTGTAGATCTAGTTGTCTGTTGATGGCGTGGCTCCTTTGAGCTGACTCGAGATGATCAGCAATAAGCCTGTTAATTTGTTAATTTCAGCTGAGATTTTGAGAATATAGGCTATCAGATTGAAGCAGACGTCAATCAATGTACGGGACGTAGTCTACTCAGATTCTAGTATCATTCTACTGTACAGTTAGATATATAAATAGCTACGTACTGGGTTACGCCTGGTATGCAATGCACTGGAATCGATCAGAGTCAATACGACTACTCAGGAGGAGAACTCAGGAGGAGAACTCAGGAGCTCGCAGGACTCAGGAGCAGGACTCAGGAGCTAGCTCTAGAATAACTCAGGAGAGATTACTCGAGCAACAACAGAGCCAGGAAATTCTAGTACGTACTAGTCTAGGGACTCTAGGCAGCGAGAAAAGAAGTCCCTTATCAGCATTGATATATTCAGAGCTCAGAGCCCTAATCAGGCAACTTATAAATATGGCTTTCTGCTAACCTTTCTGACATGTTCCAACTACCGTAGTCTAAGCAATTAGACAAGTAGACAGTTATTCTAGTTCTGAGATATCAAAACTAGATAGTTATATAGTATCAATAACAACTGATATCCATACTACAGTACGTAGCTAGCAAACATCTGGTCTATACGGTATACCGAGGGAGAAGAGATTATAATTGCTATAAATTAGACTATTTGAGTGAGCATAAATAAAATGACAAGTAAAAATGACACAAATAAAAATGCAGTAGCATAAATAAAAGTGACATAAATAAAAGTGACATAAATAAAAAATGGCATAAATAAATTTCTACTACGTAATTACTTAGTCATACAGTATTATTGCGCCTCTACAGCCCAAGTTAACGGTATATTCAGGTACCTTTAATTATTGTTAACAATGGAAATAGCATTTAAACACGACTACTTCTTTCCTCCACCTTTTCCTCCACCTTTCCCTCCACCAACAACTTCAACAACCCCAATAACTGCAATACCTACCTGACCACATACAACAAGGCATATATATATACATATATATTCTCTTGTCTCCGCTATTTGTTATTCCGCAACTTTTTCATTTGAAGCCTTCTAATTTATAGGTCTTAATCTTTCCTCCTCCTCCCTCCCCTGAGCAAAAACTATCTTTCATTACATCGTCACAATCAAACCCCAAAGAAAAATCGAATTAGAATAAAATCATCAAAAATGAAGAAAATGTTTGGAAAGAAGCTAAAGGAGCCTACTCAGGACGAGGCTAGGGATGCCTTGGAAGCCTCGGGGCTCCCTACAAAATACTCCAACTCTCGCACATCCAAATTCAGTCAGTACTCTGATTATGCTTCTCACTTAAACGCCACGGGTGGCCGTGGTACTGCTCCTCCCCCTGGAGCAAACCCTTATGCTCTTAATGCGGGTGGTCCATCTGCTGGTGGCAACCCGTATGGCGGACCTCCTGCCAACGGATACGGTGGCAACCAACCTCCAGCTCAATATGGATCGCAACCCCAAGCCCAGCAGCAGCGGCCGATGGGTAGGGCGTCTCCTGCCCCAACATACCGAACCACGGCTTCTGCATCCCCTTATGCCACAGCTGAGAGTGACTACAACAACCGCTACAATGGGAACCGATTGGCCCCCCAAACCACAACTGACACTTTTGAAGCGTCCAAGAATCAGCTGTTTGGAGATGCCGCCCAGGCTCCCCCTGCGCAAAACAGCAGGTACAATAATAACAATGACAATAGCTACGCCGGCACTCCTAACCGAGCAGCCCTGTTTGGCGCTGCCGTCGGAAACGGGTCTGTAGCAGGTAGCAAACCTCTCCAATCATCTGCCGCATCTATCAGCCCCGATGATGAGCTGTTGATGACCTCAACCGAGCTGGAGCAGCGTAACCCACAGTCGAGGTACACCCAAGGTGGAAGCTACGGTGCTGGAGCCAATGATAGCTACGGCGCTAACGGATTCAACGGCGGTGCAGGCAATGATAGCGACCGAGACTCCGAGGACGAAGATGTGGAAGCCATCAAGACTCAAATGAGGTTCACCAAGAAAGCATCCGTAAACGTTGCGCAGGAAGCGCTAATGTCAGCCGCACGCGCAGAAGAGAGTGGGCGCAACGCTCTTGGAATGCTAGGCGCGCAGGGCGAGCGAATTTCCAACACGGAGCGCAGTCTAGCGCTCGCAGCAACGCAAAACAAGATTGCAGAAGAAAAGGCGCGGGAGCTGAAAACTCTCAATCGTTCAATGTTTGCGGTGCACGTTGGTAACCCTTTCAACTCGAAACGACGGCTCATGGAACAAGAGGACCGGATCAAGAATGACCGGCGCATGGAGCAGGAGGGTCGCGAGGACCGGCGGGCGACGGCGTACAAGTCGCAGCAGCGCGTGATGGGTGGGCTAGGCGGGAAAGGGTTGCTTGCGCATACGGAGACTGCACAAAAGTATGCGGCGCAGCGGAACCATAACGAGCGGAGCAAGTATACCATGGAGGGTGATTCGGAGGATGAGGATTTGGAGAACCAAATTGATCATAGTCTGGATGCGTTGAAGAGTGCGTCTTCGCGGTTACATGGTTTGGCCGAGACTGCTAATCAGGAGATTAGGGACCAGAATGCCAGACTTGACCAGATTGCGAATGAAGCTGATACTTTGGATGTTGGGGTTCATCTTAACACCAATAGATTAATGAACATCAGGTAATACTGTACTTTAAAATTTCTTAATCTAATAATCTTCTTATTCAAGTTTACGTTACTTTTGAATTCGAATTCCTTGTCAATGGCCCGACAGAATATGTGCCACAGCCATATACGTACCGGTTACTGAGTTTCTAACATTTCATAGAAATAAAATATTAAGGGAAAAAAAAAAAAAAAAAAAAAAACATAATAATCTTAGCTAAAAAAGGCTTATAAAAAAATATATATACTAGTATATAGCGCCGACCATATATATAGTATATAGTACTATATGGGCATATATGGCATACATACTTCATATTCCCACTCCAACGCGTCTTCTTTTTTTTTTTTTAAAATCAAGAGAACGAAATCACAACAGTCACCTTGCACCCGTTAATATTCAATACCAATGGACTACCATTGGTCACATCCGATATTTGCACAAGTTCCTGTCCCAAGTCCTCAGTTCGTCCCAACGACTTGTGTTCTTTGACCTTGAAAACGAGAGCCCCTTCAGAAGGCGCCTTAAACGCAAAGTTTTCATCAAACTTGAATTCAGAAGACCCCGATGACGCCTTGACGTTCTTGGTCTTGTAAAGCTCCTTTTCCTTGCGGCCCGCCAAATATGTTCGCACCCCAATGCTGCCGGAAAACCCAGTAGCAGATATAATGCTGATTTGGCCTGACACCATTTCGCCTGTGGGTGCTGTGGAAATGTCACTCATCACGGATGCTGTGCGCCTGTGACCACCACCAAGTCCAGCGCCAAGTCCAGCACCAAGTCCAGCACCGGAGAAACCACTAGCTGTTCGCCCACTAATAGATGGGGAAGATGGGCTTCCTCCTATTGACCCACCACTACTACTGCCAGGCACTTCAAGCATAGCGCTGCTATTGTTTGAAAAGCTCGGCTGCGGTGTAAGATCTTGCTTACCGCCTCTCTTAAACGTGCCTTTAATTCTGGAAGCGCCGCTCTTGAGTCCACCGCCCACGAGGTGCCCAACTCCACCTACAGCACCGCCAACAACACCAGTCGCACCACCAACGACGCCTCCAGCCACATGCCCAGCACCGCCCAGAGCCGTGCCGACCAACTTACCGGGGACGCCTGCTCCGTTAGAAAACGTAGCACCAATGCCAGACGAGTCAACACGCCTAGACACGTATGACGGCTTGAAAAGCAGCTTGACTGTTAGCGTTCCTGAATCGCCATCGAGAGGGAGCGTCAATGTCAGCGGGATCAGGGGCTCGATTTTGGCAAGATCCACCTTAACTTTGCCCAAAAAGTCGTCATCGCCTGGACCCATGTCCCAGTCATATACTTCGAGTAAAAAGTCGGAACTCGTACGAGACAGAATCTCTGTAGTGAACTGCTCATTCCAAACAGGATTGAGCGTTTTCTTCACTGTCTTGGTTTTGAAAATCTTTTCACCATTCAGCATAATCTGTGTGTAAGGATCAGAGTAACCTGATCTGTCAGCAGCAGGAACGTTATCAGCTTTGATGATTTCTCCAGATAAGAGACCCATATTGTTGACACTCTCAGAGGGATCCAATTCCATGAAAAGAGGGAAATATCGCATGCGGACTGTAGCGCTGGCAACAACACGGTTATCAGATTTGATTTCAATTTTAGTCGTATTGTAGTACGACTTTTTCAACAAGTTGAGAGTTCCAACCTTAAGCGATGCAATAATTTCATCCTTTTTAGGCCTGGAGGCCTTTTCACTGAGTTGGAAAGTTACTTGAGACCATCCTAGTTCACGGACAACAATCTCAGCAGTATCTCCGGAACTTTGGGCGCCTCGCTTAAGTTTCGCAGAAGTATAAGTTGGGGAAAATGCATCATCAACAAGAATGCGAAGGAAGGTGCCATTATCGCTACACTGAATATTCTCAATAGTGATAGCACCAATTCCACTCTCACTTTTGATGATTTCTTCCAAAGGAATA
>JAJMKT010000290.1:0-28953 GCA_030563985.1 Geotrichum restrictum
AGCGTCGTCTTTACTATTACTTTCAAATACAGATACAATTCTTTATGGAGATGTGTTAGATAGCTGCAACCATAAACGAGGATCGCTTAGTCTTACCAAGATGGCGTTCAGAGTTTAGATCAAAGAGGCCTTGGGCAAGAAATGGATGAATGGTTGGCGAAGGTAATCTGAAGAGATAAAAAGAAATATAAAAAGAAAGAAAAGAATGATCAAAGCGGAGATAGTAGAAGGAGGCTTCAGAGCAAAGCGATGATGGTCTTCGTTGCGGATGCGTGTGAGGAGTGAGTGGCAAGAAGAGAAAGGATTGAGTTGTGACTAAACCACTTGGCGGCAAGTGAGCTGCAGGTGGTTACCCGGAGGGTACAGGTGGTCCAGGTTCAGAAGGGAGGCTGGAAGACTGGAAATAGGTAACATTTGGAACGAGCCAGTTACAAGTGTTACACGTAATATGGGCCTATATATATATGGCGCACATAAAAAGAAGGTTTGCATATACGCGCAGACATCTGCGTACACGTGCATGTGTCTAGGCGCCCAAATCCTTGCCGTAGATGTGCGTATTAAGCTGCACCAATAAACACAATTGAGCGCGAGCTCTCGAGAAGACCACAAAACTGAACGAAATATATTAATTCAAGAATTCAAATTCACTGTACTAGAGCTCCTCCAAAGCTTGCTCCAAGGGAACATGTATCAAAGGAGGTCGCAAAAGCCCTTCTGAAAGGCTTTGAAAAGGTTTTCAAAAAAGCAACCTTAGGTCCCTCACAGTAAACTCGTTGAATTCTTCATCAATTCTTCTTCTATTTTAGGAATTTTGGCTAATGAAACGTCGTGATTCAGTCCTGATTCATGCTCTTACTTACCTCTTGAGTCTCTTTCTTTCATAGAGTCTCAACTATAATATATATATTCTACCATTCCAATAGCTTTTTGCTGCTCAAGTCCTTCAAATTGGCTTCAATTGTAACGTACGTTATAGCCACTGGTAGTAGATCTTAGCTTCATCTTCATCTCTAAAAGACTAAACTTTGTTCCTGGAACATGAACATGAGCACGAACGGTGAATCTTATTTTTTTTAATCTTTTCTTTATTTTGTTACATCTTTCCTCCCGAGTGATTGCATTCTTCTCTTCTTCTTATTCCTTCTTCCTTCTGTATATCTCTTCAATTACCTCAATCGTGGCCTTTGGTTCCATTTCGAAAGCTATTGAATCAATTTTGTATCGTGCTTGACATTCATGCTACATAGCCCAGTACATACCATGACTTCTTACTCCTCCCCACATTTCCAGCATCAACTCCAGGTTGTTGGAGCTGCCATTCGCATAGTGTCTGATTCAAAGTCTCTGGAAACGCCTACGAAAACCTCCTTCCTGGCACAGGATTCAGATAACGAATCTCTTTCTGAAATCTTTTCTTCGTGGTAAGCAAATTGATAGACTTTACGTCTCATTAATATCGAAGTCAAAAAGACTAACAAAACACTATTTATAGGTCTGACGATGATGAAGAAGGCTTGGACACACTATTTGACCCACCAACGATAGTGAGAAGCTTCTTAGGCGCCCCTCTCAAAGCACACGATGGCCTTAATGCTCATCGATTCTCGCCTTCTCTTACTTCATCTACTACGAGTGATGGGTCGTTTACGTTTGTCGACAGCATTAGCAGCAGGGCTGATAGTGTAGACTCTGTCTCAACCCATTCTAACCTACTTGTACCTTGTTCGCCAACACTTTCGCATGCATTCACACGAACTGAAGCCAATCAAGAACCTGACCTTTCCTCCGTTGTCCGTAAGCATGAAATGCAACGGCTTTTTCGTGCTGCCGATTTCCCACACTTGAATACGGCAGCCATTTTTGAAACTCTTGCCAGCGCTGGCACTGGCATGGGTGCCAGCATGGAGAGAGCAATCGTTATTGTTAAAGATAATAAAGAAAATGCTGAAAAGGCAGGAACCACAGAACCCCGAAGGAATTATACCAAAAGAAACCAAAATAATCGCATTTCTCAGGCAATCATGCCGACCTGTCTCAGCTCAAACCTAAACCCCAGACATTGCAATTTGTGCAACGCATCATACCAGAACTCTCAAACTTATAAAACAATTGACAATTCCACCTCTGCTTCTGCTGCTGATCACCATGGTCCATCACCTGCATTAGCACATGTTTCTCCTGAGCTTATAGGTTTGCGCTCTCGCTGGTCAGTATCTTCTCTTCAACATTTTGCTCGTCCACGTCCTAAATCTCAACATCAACATCAACCTGAATTCGAGCCTGAGCCTGAACTTGAGCCCGGATTTGAATTTGAACCGCGCCCGCGCCCTCGTCCGTCTAATTCAGCTACAGCTTCAATCCGTCGCTCTCGCCGTACTAAATCTCTCAGCAGACTTTTTCAGTTCCCAGAACTGCGCAACGCGCTGTCACCAACTTCATCCCCAGTTCCACACCTCCCTAATATGGCTGATCTTATTCCGCGCTTTCAGCCAACGTCAATGTCCCTGTCGATCGCGATAGCGCCGGAACCTGCACCAGCTGCGGCACCGGCACAGGCGGCCCCTAAAAAGGGAAGCTTGTCTCGGCTCCTATCAAAGGGCCTTTCGTTTACAAAAAAGAAGGAATCCAAGGTTGGAGAATTAAAAACTGCCAATACCAACAGCGGCAGTGGCAGCGGCAGTGGCAACAAGCAAAATACCCACAGACACTCACCGTCCCGCAAGCCAGTCAACTCGCTCCCGCTGCTGTCCCTGAATGACGAAAACTCTGGGGCGTGGAAAGACCCGCTACTGGAATTCATTACTCCCGCTGATACTCCTGTCGCGGATCCACATGCCACCTTGGTTATGGACGAAGAAGTGCCAGAATTGCAGACTGACTCTGACTGCAAGACGAGTGCATGTGGGAGTCCCAGCAGTAGTGTTGATACTGCTACGACTACTAGTCCTAGTGGTGGTGATCTATGGGGGACACCAAAAGTGGTTAACGGTAATTCTTCTCCTGGCGTTGGTGGTGCTAACCTTGTACTGCCAACAAAAAATCCACTACGACTACTAAAAGAGACCGACCCTGAACTGGTTCGAATTGAAACGCAGCACGAATCAAATTACAGAAAAGTTAAAGCGTTAAGAAAGGAGCTGACTGAGGGCCGTCTCTATCGCAAACAGGTCGCAGAGCAGAACGAGATTGAGAAGCAGAGGCGACAACAGCAGAAAATTGATGGCGATATTTTCAGGGGCCCTTTACAGCAGGCTCAACTTGAAAAAGAGAAGAGGCAGCAGCAGCATGTTGAAAATGAGATTGAGATTGAGAAAAGAGAAAAAGAAACAACAAAAACAACAACAAGAAGAACAGACGCAGAGATTGAATTGGACCTCCAGCTGGCTGAGAAAAAACATCATGAAACCGGTCTTTTATTGAGCAGGGCTAATAAAAGAAGACGGCAGAGTGATTTCTGGGTCAGAAGTGCGCATGTCAATTGATACATGTGTGCACATGCCTGCCATGGTCCCCAGCTGCCAGTGTGTGCCTGGTATACCGGTATATATATATATTTTTTTTTGTGTTCTTATTTTACACTTGTAATGATTTGTCTTGTTAAGCTTCCTTCATTTTTTCCCTTCATATTGTAATTCATTTATTTATTCGTTTATTTATTCATTTCTCTTACTCTTACTCTTTTTTTCTTGAACAGCCCTTGAACAGCCCTTGAACAGCCCTTGAACAGCCCTTGAACAGTCCTTGCGTAGAACTACACTACTACTACCAGCTGGTACGTAGTCTACATGGTGTAGTCTAAAGTTTACTGTAAACCCACCCATGGCTTGCACATTGCAGTATCATGGTAAGAAAAAGGAATCAACCCAGTCAATTGCAAAATATTAAAAAAAATTCATCATACTGTATCTATGCTAATCTAAAGGCGAGCACACAAAATATAAAAGCATTCGAAAAAAGACCTATAATTGAATCTCTAAATTGGTCAACTCTCCAAACACCCTAAAAAAAGGAAAACCCATTCGTTAGCTTTTCACAATTCACAATTGTTTCTCATATGACAACCCTTAAAAGAATCTCTCTTTCTCTCTAGTACTTACTCTCTTTGCATGCGGTACTGAATCATTCCAGCATATGTCATGCAATTTCTCGAAATTCCTTGTAATTCTGCCATCCTCTGTGAAAGAAAAAAAAAAGTTAGCTCGTCGCATACTTCAACCACAACCAACAAAAAGTATACTTATACTTACCGACAATTGGTTCACATTGTGGTACTGTAAACTTTTCAGCTCTTCAAACATTGCACAACAACATCTCATGGCCATAACCAGTAACGACGCCACATTACGCGCAACCGGCAATTGTAGTGTCTGTGATTGATGGGCACGTACTCGCACCATACCCACATCCGCATTTGGATCCAACATCAAAATTTGTGTATCATTGATTTCTCGCAGACATTGCTCACAGTCCCCACGTATGAACGCGTCTCGCGCATTCACTATCCTCAACAGTGTGTTACACGTTTCCCAGTTCTCCGTCTTGACTTTTTCAAGCAACCTAAAGTTTTCATTGTACACCTCCGTTGCGTATCGCGCTAGTTGTACTGGGTTGTCGCTGGCAGATACACTTAGGGGAATATCGCCAGATGTGCCAGGGATAGGCGACCCTAAATGAGCTGTACTGAGCATATCTCCTAAAGCCTTGTTGATTATGGTCATGACCTTGTCGCTATCACCAGAGAGCTGATATAACAAAACGGCATCGGCAATGCGCCCATCTTCTTCAGCCGTCACGGCCGCCACCTTGGTAATGTCGTTCAAAAAGTCATCAATTTCGGGCAAATCAATCAAGCTTATCACGTTCTCAATGGCACCGGGACTGCGCCAGCCATCTAGTCTAACATCTCCAAGAAGCTTGGAAAATTCTCGGGTCTCAAGAACCAGCTCTTTTAAAGCTTCGTGACACATTTTCAAATGCTCCTTACCTTTACCATCCTTCAGATCTTTATTCAAGCAAATGAGCACCAGATATTCAACTGCATCAGCAGGGTCTGAACGCCGGAAATCTCGCGTGTAGAACCCCATTAGCCGAGCAAAGTTCAACTCATTCTGCTCAAACTTGTTCATGTACAGCAGCTCACTTTGCAGTTGTACTACGTTAGTTATTGGACGCAACAAGCCGTAGTATGTGAGTGCAATTGCAAAATGAACTGCGTCAGTTGGCATGAACGCATACGCGTAGTGCACAGCTTTTTCAAACAACCCGCACATGATCAGAATCTGGCAGTAAAGAGCGGGCGTTTTGCGATCTGGATTAAAGTTCTTGGCTCCAAATTCAGTCACAGTAGCTTGTAGATTTTGAAGTGTGTAGCTTTCTTGTGGCGAGGTATCGATGTCGCTAACAAGCGATAAGTGACTCCAAAGCCAGTCTTCCGCTGTTTCAATAACCTTGGGAAAATTCTTTTTGCTAATCTCGCATCTTCCAATGATCTTGAAAAGTGCAAATTTAAACTCATCCGAGTTGCCCTCTTCAGAGTAACGCGCTTGCTCATTAAACTCTTTGCGAATGTTCTCACGCAAATTTGACGGTAGCTTCCGCTCTGGCGACTCCACAAATGCTCTCAAGTAAGCTGGGAACGAAGTACCCAGCTTTTGAAATGTGTCCCTGTAGGATTCCGTAAAGGCAAGTGCCTCTCTTAGATGTCCCGCTCGAACCAAGTAATAAATAACTGCCCATAGAGGTACATCGCCCTGATATTCTAGATTAGGCTTGGTATTTTTCCCATTTTCCGTAAATTTCAGGGAGAGTATATACTTCACCTTTTCCAATGCGCTGGCGCTACCTGAATCTGGTCCGACCTGAGAAAATATAGCTTCGATATCGTCGTAAAACTGACTCTCCAGATATCGCTTGCTGCCTTCAACTATGCGTCGTTGTAGATGTTTAGTCTCTGCAGACTTGGCGGGAGCGTTGAGATAGGCAAAAGCGTATTTACGCTCTTCGGCATTCTCCCCAGTAATTTCCATAATGATTTTCCAGATATCTTGCGTCTGTTGTGCTTTTAAATCAAATCCCGTACTTTGAGAAACTCCGTGGAACATCTCAATCAATGGATATGTTTCCTGCGATTTTCGAGCATTATTCAGTTCCCGAACAACCTCAGAAAAGCTCTGCATAGTAACGTGGTATGATGGAGGAAGTATCGTAGGCGTAACTACTTGGCCAGATGTTGGTTGTATGATTTCGACGTCTGTAAACTCTCCAGTTCGAGAGATAGGGCCAAGAACGGCTCGCCCCAATCCACTTTTATCCCAGGCAGAGGAGGTCGAGCTTTTGTTCGCTGCACCACCCTCTAGTCCAGATCCCTTGGACAGGCCAAGTGATTCATAAATGTGCTTTTTTCGGACAGGCCAGTCCATAGAAATAGTCTTGCTCAATTTACTATCAAATTCAAGCGCGGCGACACGGATTGTGTCTTCAATCGCAGCAATACTCTGTTTCTTTCCCTGTGAGAACTTCTAAAGCATTAGCACAAATTTCAAAAAAATTGTCAAATAAATGAAATAAAACGCACTTCAATAGCATCGGGTTCAAATGTCGAGTAGTCCGATGGTTCGTGACCTAGATATAATTTCATTGTTTGTAACTCGGACTGAATATTCTCAGCATTCACACCGCTACCTGCAAGCAAGTAGTGTCTAGATCCATTAGTAGGGAAACGATATCAATCACTAGAAAAAACGTACGCCTTGGTGTTGTTGTCAACGGGAAGCACTTTACGAAGCTCATAAGCTCTTTTGCTGATCTCGTTCAACCCCAGCAGGATTGTACCGAGGTTTGAAGAGGCATTGGGCAGATTCCTTGAAGACTCTTCCAATTCTTCTAACAAAGCAACGGCAGGGAGTTTCAGCAGCTCTTGGCCTTCCGATTGCTTCGAGACTTCCGTAGAAGGAACCAATTCAGTACTAGGAAATGTAGGCATAGCGACGAATGTGTTGAAGCAAGTTGTAGATGGAGGTTTGACCGAAATAAAGAAAAATAAAATGAGTAGGGTAATTTTTTGATTTTGTAACACACACTAAATGTACACGAGCCGTGAATATCATTTCAATTGAGGTGAGAAATCATTTCAACGAGTAGAGTATACTCAAGGGCTAACGAGCCATGGTCAGGACCGGCACCCGGTATATAATTGAGTGCTGGTTGTTTAATATCATGGCCCATTGCACCCATTTACTTCCGTCCCGAATGGCCTATGCATTAGTATACCGACCGGTAGCGATTTAGAAGCCGCCCCATGAAATTCGTAAGCTTACCGGTAAGCCTTGACCTGACTTGACACGATATTGGATAAGGCGCCACTGGTTTTTCTCATTTTGATTGAAATAATATGGGCTTAGGCTTATTATGCGCATTCAAAGTATATCGCCTCTAACTAGACGAAAGACTGCCATGGTCTCAGAAAAAAACGCAAAAAAAAAAAAAACTTTGATAGAAATAAAGGCTTGGGCTTTTCCTTTTTGCTCCAATTCTCTTTCTTCTCTTTAGATATACCCGGTATATATATATATCTATTCGCAAATATTTCACTCGGAAATGCCATCGTCTCCTGTTTATATATCGCGTCCTCCAGCTGGGTTTTCTGCCTTGGCTGTGCTGCGTGGTCTTCAGCTTACTTTTCTCGGTGCTGTTCGGGCCCTCAAAAACCCATATCTCATTGAGAGCGGGTACTACCAACGCGCTGGCCGTGCAATTGGGGTTTCATTCATCATTCAGATCATTTTATGGGTGCCAATATGGATTCTCCAGTTTGTGGTTTGGTGCTTGATGCTTGTTGCGAGTGAGTCTGTCGTTGCATATCTGCGGGACACTGTCGACGCTTTGGAATTTATTGAAAATAATGTCCTGAACGTCGGACTTTTCTTGGTCTCTGCTGTTCGGTTCTTTCAGCCAGAGATGGACAATATGTTCTTAATGTCTTTGCAGTTTGTTGACAGCGTTTATAAGAAAAAACACCCCGAATCGACCAGAAGTTACTACTCCAATTTGACGCAATCGCATGGACACCACAATGAAGTTCCACAGCCATTCTCTAACACTCCTGTATATGAGAACCAGACATTCTCTGGCACCCCTGTATATGGAAACCAGACGATCAATGAGGGCTACTCTCAACTTGGTGAAAAGACATTCTCTGACACTCCTGTATATGGGAGCAAGGCTATCAATGAAGGCTACTCTCAATTTAATGAAAAGCCCCCACTTCCTCCAAGACCTAGCGAGCAATCGTCATCCTTTACATCCCAGACAAAGCAGATAGACCGAAGAACGGGCTCGCTGGTTCAGGTATACATCAAGAAAGTAACCACTTTTTGGAAAAACAACAAGGGATTTGGCATATTTATACAACGATCTCTGAAGCGGTCCGCATTCTCGTTAGGTGTCTACTTCTTGTCTGGGCTTCCAGTCATTGGACGGTTTGTTACGCCAGCTGTTTCATTCTATAGTTTCAACAACGTGGTGGGCACTCCAACCGCTCTTGGAATATTCGCAATTGGACTAGCTATCAAGAAACGGTACATGTTTATGTTTCTATCGACCTTCTGGGGAGGCCGGAGTTTAGTGCATGGGCTGCTGGCTCCATACTTTGCTCGAGTGCCCTTCACTAAGCCAGAGCGAGAACAATGGTTCAAAGCGCGAGAGGGAATTATGTTTGGCTTTGGCTGTGGATTTTACTGGGTCATGAAAACCCCATTTATTGGAGTACTGGCTTACGGAATAGCAGAGGCCAGTGCAGCTTACCTCATTACAAAAGTGAGTGACCCGTTGCCTCCACCAGGTCCAGAGCTCAATAAATGGGTTGAGACGGAACTTACTTGGACTAAACAAGACACTTTTCTATCGGGCGTAACACTTGACACTGATGGCTTTGGAGACGCAACGCCAATCGTTCCTGGAAGTTGGGTTTCTTCGAATTCAGAAAACCCATCAGCCGTTCGTACAGTAGAATAATTGGTACGTACTAAATTTGGTAGTATAAAATTATAAAATTATATAAATTATAACAATGGTGGTAGTGCTAACTATTTTTGGGGTTGGTGCTAGACTCAAGCCATGCTTCCAAGATTCACACGTTGTCCAAAACCTCCAACTCAAAGGTTTCCGCAGCTCAAACATACTCCAGAGATCCCACGCGACAGTGAATAGTGTGCCAGTTTCTCAATTTGACCCTGCTTTATATTAGCTTATAGTGCACACTCCGTAGAAGACACCGTTCAACTGCCCTTCAAAACTCTTCTGCAATTTGACTCCAAAATTTCACTTTCCAACCAAACTCAAGGCCGAGCTCTTATTATCCCAGGCTTCATCTCTTTTCTTAACATAGGCCAGAACGAAGGTTTTTTAAGGCTCCGATCTTTTTTTTGATTTCAATTGACTACGCGAAAGGCCGATATTTGCTCATTTTCTCTTAACAATCAACCAACCCCCTTAAACATACTCGTCCCCTTGCACATCAATGTCTTCTGGGTTACAACGTAGAAGAGTCGCTGGCGGTGCCTCTGGAAATACTACCGAAGGCAACGACTCGCCTTCGCAGAATGGTGAATCGTCAAATGCAAACTCGGCAAGAAATGGATATGAAGATGGCAGGCGCGTGGCTTACGACCCTGACGACATTAACAGCACGGCAGACGAACTTAAGCAGCCCAAGCTCACTCTAATGGAGGAAGTCTTGCTTATAGGTATTAAGGACAAACAGGTGAGTTTACCAAGCAGCAGCAGCAGCAGCAGTAGATGGCTTTGAGGAATTGAAATTTCTAACTTTAGGAAGGGCTATTTATCATTCTGGAATGACAACATCTCATATGCTCTGCGGGGCTGTATTCTAATGGAGCTTGCTTTCAGAGGCAAGATTGCCATGGTAAACGATGCAAGCCGTCGACGGTTCCCGTTGAGCGACCGGTACATTGAGGTTATCAACGACAAAATCACAGGCGAAGCGCTGCTTGACGAAACCATTAAAATCATGAAGACCAGCGAACCGCTCAGCGTTGCTACCTGGATTGACTACCTCAGTGGGGAGACGTGGAACCTAACCAAGATCTCCTACCAATTGAAGCAAGTCCGTGAGCGGCTTGCCAAAGGCCTCGTCGACAAGGGAATTCTGCGCACCGAAAAACGCAATTTTTTCTTATTTGACATGGCTACGCACCCTGTCGCCGATACCGCAACCAAGGACGAAATCAAGCGCCGAGTGATTACATGTCTAACCGCGCGAACTATCGTGTTGCCAAACACCCCATTGTTTCCGGAAGACGTGCCTTACCGATTCTTGAGGTCAATTACGGTTGTGGCTGGCGCGTACGCCGCTAATGTGCTGGAAAACGTCTTGACGAACTTGTCGTATGATGCTCGCGACCAGGCGTTTGGTAGGGCTGATGAGCTGATAAGTGATTTTGCGGAGTGGCCTTTTATTGCGAGATCGGGTGGTGGCCTTGGCGGTGCTGGTGCTAACTTGTCGACTGAAATTGCTGAAGAACTCACAAGACACAGCGATAAAGAGCTTCAGCTTGAGATTATCCCTGCAGTGTAAGTTTTTTGAATTCCTTCTTTTTTTTTCTTTCTGGTTTCTTTGACAAAACTCTTGACGAATTACTTTGATACTAACATTTTCTTTTCTATTTTCTAGCCTGAGTGTATACGCGAAATTAGATTCCATTTTGTAATGACAACTGAAAGGTAAAAAAAAAAACCCAAAAAAATTCAAAACTCATTAAGAACGAAAAAATAAACCTTAGGTTAATCTACAAACTATTCTTGCTCATATGAAGTTAATGGGCCTGATAGCTAGTCTACTTGTTTTCAATAACACCCGACTTGATTCTCTCGTAGATATATATATAAAGTTATGCTGGAGCTCAAGAAGTCAGTGATAAGTCAATAAAGAACCCATTCAATCAGTCTTTGGTGAGGGAGCGCTGTTTTTAGGAGATGATATATCTTTTGTAAACGCAGCACCAGCAACAGCAGCGATCTGCGCATATGACATCTTTTCAGCCGGCGCTGGATCCTGAGATGTCGATGCCACAATTTCTGCTTCTCCAGTACTTGGTGCCACGAAGTTGGAATAAACTGGCAAGGGTTCTGACCCAAGGTCTGAGGATGCCACAATAGTAGAAGCCTGCGACAACGAAGAGTCAGTCTTAGTCTGGCCGGAAGAATTACCACTACTGGGCGGCATTGTAGAAGCAGACGAAATCAAGTCTTCATCTTCCTCCTCCATAACGTCTCTCACTACCGATGCCACCATCTGATCAGTAAGGTCCTCCCTAATAAATACCAGAAAGTAGGGAGTGGCAGCATTATCTTCATTGTCATTGAAAACTTCGCTTTCAGGGACCTCAGTAATGGTTTGATCATTATACATTCGATAGAGTTTATTTTTGAAATCCCGAATGTAAATCCAGTAGTGCCCGAATGTCGCTTGTCCTCGATGAATAAAAACTGAATGTAGCCTATACCCAACCTTCTTCATGTCTGAAAATTGATTTTCAATTTTATCTCCAAGAGACGTGATACGCTCCTTGATGCCTGAAAAAAAAAAGTTACAAACCTGTTAGCTGCGTTTTCTTTCAAAAAGCTTAACAACACACTTACTTTCGATTTTAGATGTCAATTGTGACACATGCAGATTCAGGAAGTCCAAAGTTTCCGGTTTGACTTCTGTTTGAGGATCAGGATTTTTGCTTTGCGCGTCCAGCCAGTCAACTGTGCCTTTCAGAGTATCCTTAATAGTAAGCCCATTATTCTAATAAGCAGTTAGAAAAAAACAAATCCCTTGCCAAATACACATTGTGCAACTCACCACCCGGCTATTCAATTCGGCTACTCTCTTTTGGAGTTTTGCCCTTTCAATCCGCCAATCTGACACCTCCCTCCGTTTTCTCTTGAGATCTGGATCATCTGCGTCCAAGTAGCGGTCCATGTATATGGTCTCATCAAATCTCAACAGAGCTGTTGATTTGAATGGTTGATTCATTACTCGATCAAACTGTACTCGTTGAATTTGTACCTGCAACACAGGAGGAAGCTGGGCGATGGTCACAGTACGTCGGGTTTCCCCGTCTTCAAGCTTCATAATATCTTCACCAAAGTAAGAGTCAAGTGCATCGTAGAGATCTCTGGGGCCCCCCGCAACATCGACAAGCAAACTCGAAAATCTCTCTGTCTTTTCCCTGCGGTTGCTGCCGTCCTCTTCCGCCTCAAGAATTTGTTTTGTTTTTCCATAAAACAGGTCCTTCACAATATCAATTTGTTCTCCGTCGTCGTCAAATCCAGTAGGTTTGAAGGCAGCTTCAAGTTGAAAAAGAACATTTTCAATGCATTCAGTCACATCTTGCTGCCTTCCGAAAAGGGTCATATCGATTTTCCTTGATCTTTCCTCGGTCTTGGATTCAGGTTCTTCCGTCGGCGTCTTTAGTGACAGCGCCAGCGATTTCTCAGTCTCAAGTGGAGTAGAATGCTGAATTCTTTCAGGGAGAGGAGGAGGAAGATCAGCAAGGTCAGCTGAGAGATCAACACACGATTCACTTGCTTTGCGCTTATTGCCTGCTTGTAAGCCGCTCATTACAACATCCTCCAAAAGGCTGTCAGAATTCGGTGTGTCTTGTTCTTCAACAGATGCAACGGCTGAATCTAAGGATGTGCCTTCTTCGGCTTCGATTGTGTTTGCCATAGCTACGTCCCCGCCTGATGATTTTGCTGCTTCTGTAGTTTCCTCCACGTCCTCCCAGGAGGGAACCAACGCAAGGTATGCGAGATCTTTTTTTGGAGATATTGCCGACTTTGGAGTATGTATCAGTTCTTGGAAGAGTTCTTCCAGATTTTTTACAAACTCTTCAGAACGTTTGACTTCCGCGTCAGTCACAGCTCTTCCGCCTACTCTTTTTTCACGCTCCTCACATTCGGATACGTCAATAAGTTTGGCTTTATGTTCAGTCGCGAAAGAAATCACTGACTCTCGAAGAGGAGTGATGGTGAAATAGTACTGAAGCAACGAGTTCAGATAGCAAGTATTGCCGATATTCTCTAGACCAACAGGTAGCTCTCTGTTTTGAGTGACATCTGACCCAGGCTTTCCGCTCAAAAATACTTCAACCTTCTTGCTGCAAAGATCTTTGCCAATTTCTCTCAGTGCCTGACGAAGAGACATAATATCATCGGGAATATCACTAGCTCTCAATTTGAAAATAGCAAGAAGGGTCTCAGCAGAAGTGTTTCGATTAGCACCAATAAGCGTGTATGCATCTTCTAGCGGCATTGAAGGCGTAATGCTTTCAGTTGCAGCTTCATAACGAGCGAAAAGTAGACCACTTGAGCGGGCTTTAGCAACTGCCAACAAAGCATTGTTGAGAATAGTGTCATCCGGAGGTTTACAATCTTGGAGTTTGGTCTCGTACGCGAGATGGATAAACTCGTCATTGTTGATACTAGGGGCAACACCCAGCCTATTGTATGCTTCGTCGAGTGTCATTGAATCAGTTTGTAGGAACCGTTCAATTTTTTCGCTGGAAATATGGTCAGATATGATTTTGAGGGCATCCTTGATATTTTGGGCAGAGGCTGGTTGGTCTTTGATAAATTGTCTATATGTAGCAATCAACAGATCTTCGTCAACGGGGGTTCCAGGAGTCATACTGAACTTTTGATAGGCAGCGTTTAGGTCCGAAACTGCGACGACGCCCAATGACATGAGTTCCATGACCTTGACTTCAAGCTCCTCGCTACTTCGCAGCTGTGCAATTGACTTGAGTGCATCAAAGTAATGAGGGGCATTGATAGGATCCTGGCTGCGCTGAGTTTCGTAGCGATCAATGATTAAAGAATCAGAGAAGTCCTCTACTGCTCCCAGAGCAACGAATGCACCATACTGGCTTGAAGTCATTTGAGCGCCTTTTTTCATGTTTGACACAGGGTAGGTATCGGCCATTAGGATATGGCTAAGAGCAGGAACCATTCTGTCAAAGGTGAAAGCCCCTGAGCTACTGTTTAGTCTGTTAAGAAGGAAAGCGGTTTCGTGCTGTTTTCGGATGAGAGACTCCTGGACCTCAAAATCCTCGAGTGAATTGGGCTCATAAACATCTGGAGGTATCCAAAGCTCACCCTCATCATCTAAATGAAATCCCAGCTTTGGAAGAATGTGTTCCGGGTTTACTCGAAGATTCAGGGTAGCGTTGATGGCGTGAATTGTTGAGATCCCAGGACTATTGAGTGGCTTATCAATCATTTTGAATAATGTGCCAAAGCAAGCTAGGGCACTTGGAATACCATCCTGTTTTCCTTTACGAATTCCTGATTCGTCGGGATATTTTTCTTTGTATCGTAGGTAGCGAGCCTGAATCTCTTCTGGTTCAAAGTCTGCCAAATCCCGCGCATCGAACTCTTCGCCTCTGAACTTTAGCTTCAGGCGAGCACTTGTAACTGTGCATTTGTACTCAAAAGTTTCCAGCTTCGGGTCGCTAATAGGGGGCGACTCAAATTCCATTAAATGAAAGTCGTGCATTTTTCCAGGGGCGAGCGGAATGCCATCTTCCAATTCAACGTACAGGTGGCAGCATCGGTTGCTGTCGTAGAGAAGCGTGTATAGGCGGGATCCAAGAGGTGTCGTTTCGTGGTATACTAAATGTTGAGAGGTGATTGTAACAGCATTAAAATGAGGGCGGACAATAGGGCTCTTTCCCGCAGCAAGAGGGCTGAATGCAAAGTGCCTTGTGCCAGGATAAAAGCGCAGGATATCCTCTATGATTCGTGGAGCAGTCCTACCTGCCGGCTGAAGTACGTATTTCTCATCAGGACTGATGGATATCTCTTGAAACATGGTCAATGATGATGATGATGATGAGACTAGAAGAAGCAACGTTGGTTATTATGATTTGAAGGCCAAATAAAGCCTTTTACTAACCTGGTAAGAAGACGCACTTAGAGCAAGAAGGAGGTTCAGGCGATATAACGGTTCTTGAATGGGGTTTTAGGAAGTAGCGGTCGAGTCTAGAAGGGATAAGTGATAAAACTTGTAGGAGTGAATGCAGGCTTGATGGTTGACGATGGAGCGTTAAACCTGAAATTCAGAGTGTGCCACTTTGTGGAGCAGACTATGCAGAGACATATCAATCAACAATCAAATATAATATATATATAAAAATAGTCACGTGCGAGATCATTTATAATTTATAAATTATTTTTACCGCAAAAAAGCATAAAAAAGCATAAAAAAATCAAAAAAATCAAAAATCAAAAAAAGGAAAATTAGAGCAATACGTATTGATCAGTGCGAGAGAGAAGGCGAAGTCATTCAAGTCTCTCTACGTTCAAGCCCTTAGGGATATCGATAACGCGTACTATTATTGGCCCTTTGACCTCTAAATTAAGGTTTCTCACGTTCAACGCCATCAGCCGTATCTTTCTGTTCCGTACAACCTCATTTGTTTACGGATTTACAGCTGGTTCTGCTATTGCCTTAGCTATTGCCTTAGCTATTGCCTTAGCTATTGCCTTAGCTACAGTCCAATTTATTCAGTGCTTCCAAGCTCTCTGAACAAGTCATCTACTTCATCACTTTGAATCGCAACTTCTATTGGCTACCTATTACACGTGACTGTAAAAGTTCAAATAATTAGACCCAAGTCAATTACCAGATTACGATCTTTTCATACCGGCAATTCCTAAATTTTACTTCACCTTGCGTTGAAAATGGCCTGGCTCACTGGCCCACCAAAGAGTAGCGATACCTCGGAATCACAAAACATAACTCTTAATGACCCTTCTTCACAAACAAAAGAACTATCTGTTCCTTCTGCTGAGACAAACTCTTCTCTAGGCGACAAGTTGAACAATGTAGTCAGAGGCCCTAATAATGACAGTTTTCTGGCGACTGCCATGGATTCAAACCCCTACTTTGCCGCAGGATTTGGCCTCATGGGACTGGGTGCTGGGCTGGCTATTCTTCGACAGGCACTCATGCGAGGAAGCTCTTTTGTGTATCGCCAAATGCTGGTAGACCTCGAGATTGCGTCCAAGGATAAATCATACGTCTGGTTTCTAGAATGGATGTCAAACTACCCCCGAAGAAGTAGTAGGCACTTGAGTATGCAAACCGCCTTCAAACAGCATGAGAACGGAAGCATTACAACAACTTTTAACCTGGTTCCAGGTCCAGGAAAGCATTTGATTCGGTATAAAGGAGCGTTCATGCTGGTTAACCGAGAAAGATCAGGCAGACTAATGGATCTTACTTCAGGCACTCCGTTTGAAACCATCACCATTACAACTTTATTCCGTGATCGCAACTTGTTTCCTCAGCTTCTTGCAGAAGCTCAACAGAAAGCAATGAAGCAACAGGAAGGCAAGACCGTTATATTCACGTCATTCGGTCCTGAATGGAGACCCTTTGGGCAGCCACGAAGACGTCGCGAGCTCAACTCTGTTATCCTTGATGAGAACTTGGAAAGCAAGCTTTTGGGTGACATCAACGACTTTCTCAAGTCTAGCAAGTGGTACTATGACCGAGGCATTCCATATCGCAGGGGATACCTCTTGTACGGTCCTCCGGGCAGTGGAAAATCTAGCATCATTCAAGCGCTTGCAGGTGAGCTTGATTACAACATTTGTATACTGAACTTGTCTGAACAAACGCTTACGGACGACCGACTCAACCATTTAATGAACCATGTGCCCGAGCGAAGTATCTTGCTGTTGGAAGACATTGATGCGGCGTTCAATGAACGCAAACAGACTGAGGATCAAGGTTACACATCTGGTGTGACCTTTTCTGGTCTCTTGAATGCTCTAGATGGTGTGGCCTCGGCTGATGAACGATTGATCTTTATGACGACAAATCATCCAGAGAGACTCGACCCTGCACTGATTAGGCCAGGCCGCGTGGATTACAAGCAGTGCATTGACAATGCCTCGGAATACCAAGTGCGGCAAATGTTTTTACGTTTCTATGAAGGCAAGCATGAAGAGTGCGAAAGGTTCTTGCGAGCGGTGGTCAACTTGGGATGCTCAGTGAGCACTGCCCAGCTACAAGGGCTATTTGTACATAATAAGATGGATCCAGAGGGGGCCATTTCCATGGTCCCTTATTTGAAGATTCAATAATGTAAATATTAAAACAACAAAAGGTTTGCTTCTGAGGTTCGGTTCGGTCCTAAAGTTCGGTCCTAAAGTTCGGACTTCAATTCGTTCATGACCTGCAAATTTGAATCATGTTACGTAGACAATTGCAAGCCGCATATACTGCTGCCACAGCTGTGCCTCTTTAAATTCTGCACACTATCAATTATGGTTCTACTCAGTACGGTAGCCATTGCAATATTTATGCGATTATTCTGTCTTTAAATTTCTTTCCTCCTTCTTATCACTAAATTTTACAATGCACTTGCTTCATCGTAATAAAAACTCTCAAGTAACTTCCTCTCAGGCAACCTCCTCTGGACCAGCACCTTTGTACCATGCCGGCAGTTTGATTCTTCGTTGCTCCATCAATAAAGTGAGACAATTGCAACTTTCCAGCCATCAATTGCTAACATTTATTAGGCGCAAAACCTGACCTTGAACAAGAAGAAAACCGTCAATGCGGTGAGTCTATTGCCTTCGACCAATTTCTCCAGTGCTGACTTCATATAGTATGCGGTTTTACACGCCAATGAGTATCTGTTTTCTACTTCTGCAGTCCCAAAGTCAACCTCCCCTGAATGGAACGAGCCGTTCTTAATTCCATTGAACGGGTGGAAATCTCCTGCAAAGGTTGTTGTCAAACTTTGGAGCAAAGAGCGATTTCGAAAGGTACGTTCGGTTTTGATTAATATTTCGAAGCGACAAGGCTAATATGAATAGGACCACATTGGAGAAGTTCACGTTGATTTGGCTAAACTATTTACAGACGGAAAGTTTTCAAGCACTAGCTGGTATGAAATTACGAATGCCACAGACCCTGCTGCTGGTTCCTTAGAGCTTGGATTCTCTTTATCCTCGGAAGACGAGTCATCTCTCAGGGAGAACTGGGAAAGCTTCTTGGACCATCAAGCTTTGAACAACAAAGATGAGGACCCGGATGAAGATTCTGATTATGAAGACCTCTCCGGTGACATGCAAAAGATTTCTGTAACAGGTGGTGATGGATTTGAATTCGACTCCGCTAGTCAAGTGCTTGGTCTAGTTCATCTGGAAATCATTAAAGCTACGGACCTCCCTCGTATGGCTAACATGGCTAAAACCAGTTTTGATATGGACCCTTTTGTTGTCATTTCCTTTGGTAAAAAGACTTTCCGCACTCCGCATATCAGGCACAATCTTAATCCAGTGTTTAACGAGAAGCTTATGTTTCCAGTTCTTCAACATGAGATGCTCTATTCTATTAACTTTGCTATTTTGGATAAAGACAAGTTTACTCTCAATGATGACGTTGCTAGTGTTGATTTTGAGGTCTCGGATGTGTTGAAGTCCGCTCCCGTTCCTGATCCTAATACGAAGTTGTATGATTTGGAAGCATTGGGTTACAAAACTCCCTTTGCTCGCGAGTCTTCTGTCTCGTCTGAGGCCAGTAAACCCCAGGTGTCTACACCAAACCTTGCGGGAGTGAAAGGGCTCATGGCGTTGAACGACGAAAAAATGGCTTCATTCGAACTTCCACTGAAACTCACTGACGTCAAATTTGAAGGAAAGTACCATCCTAAACTTTACATAAAAGCGAGGTTCATTCCTTACGGCGCTCTACGTCAACAGTTTTGGCGCGGCCTAATTAAGACCTTTGATACGGATGAGTCTGGTACTATGAATTTTTACGAAATTTCAGAGCTCTTGGAGGCACTCGGGGCCACCTTATCGGAAAAGTCAGTCCTGGCCTACTTTTCTAGATTTGGCAAGCATTATGAAGATGACGACCTTACAATTGACGAACTTGTCATTTGTTTAGAAGAACAAGTACTAAAGGATACCGCCAGCAGCAAAGACGAACCCCAGAACGAGAACGAGGGGCCTCTTCAAGGTGGTTCATTGGAATTTATCGTAGGCCTTGACGACAACGTGCCTAGCGAGCGCGTGATTCAGATAAGTGCATGCCCATTCTGTAATCAACCACGCTTGGACAATCGATCGGAACTGGATATTGTGACCCACTTGGCGACTTGCGCCAGTCAAGACTGGGGTGAAGGTGGACTCACGGTTGAAAAGTTTGTTACCTCCAGCGAAGCACGACAGCGATGGTACACCAAAGCTGTAACGAAGGTCACCTATGGCCATTACGAGCTTGGTGCTAACTCTGCTAATATTCTTGTTCAAGATCGCATAACAGGATTTATTCAGGAAGAAAAGATGAGTGTCTACGTGCGACTTGGAATTCGTCTTTTGTATAAAGGTCTTCGAAGCGAGAAAAACATGGAATCCAAGCGTGCGCGTGCCATGCTCAAAAGCCAAAGTATCAAGCAGGGTCTTAAATACGACAATCCCATTTCCGCAAAGGGTATCCAAGCTTTTATCGACTTTCATCATCTCAATATGAATGAAGTACTGGAGCCTTTGGAGAACTTTAAGACATTTAACGAGTTCTTTTTCCGCAAACTCAAGCCTAGCGCCAGACCAGTAGAGGCTCCCGAAGAAGAGCGTATCGTTGTCGCTGCCGCCGACTCGCGATCTACTTATTTCCCATCCATTTCCAAAGCTACTGAGATTTGGATCAAGGGACGCGAATTCTCTATTGCCAGGCTTTTTGGTACCGCTTACCCAGAGCATGCCAACAAATTTATCGACGGGTCGCTGAACATCTTTCGGCTGGCACCACAGGACTACCACCGATTTCATGTCCCCGTATCTGGAATAATTGGGGAACCCAAGACAATTGCGGGTGAGTACTATACAGTGAACCCCATGGCGATTCGGTCAACGCTCGACGTTTACGGCGAAAATGTGCGCGTGCTTGTCCCAATCCAGTCCGACGAATTCGGGCTTGTAATGATCGTGTGCGTAGGCGCAATGATGGTAGGCAGCACTGTCATCACCGCAAAGGCAGGTGACCGTGTCAAGCGGGGAGACGAACTCGGGTACTTTAAGTTTGGAGGCTCGACGCTCGTGGTGTTGTTTGAACCTGGTAGGGTCAAGTTTGATGCCGACTTGGTTGAGAACTCGAGTCAGGCGTTGGAGACTCTTGTTCGTGTGGGAATGGCGGTGGGACATGCCCCTAGTGTGCCTGAGTACAAACGGCATGACGTTGTTGAAAAGAAGGACATTGAACGTGCGAAATTAGCCATTGCTGGAGGTGAACAGTAGTAGTAGTTGTTCTTTAGAAGCTTTTTTTTTAATTTTTTAGTTCTTTTTTTTTTATGTACATGGTGTGTAAAGCCAGAAATCCTACTTATATTTACAAAAGAGACAAGTTTATTATCTTGTCTATTCCTCATCAACCTCAATCTCAATGGGTTGAATAGGATAATCTCCTTTTCGATTAGCTCCCTTACCATACGTTCTATCAGCCCCATACCTCGCAAATTCCACGCCCCGTTTCGCCGGGTCGACCGCCAAACGGTCCAACATGGCCGTCGCAATCTGCGGAATAAACGGCAACAACACAATAGAAGATACTCTGGCAGCTTCGCTTGCATCACCAATGACTGAGTCCTGTGCATCCAAATCGGTCTTAAGAGTCCATGGCGCTGAGTCCTGCACAAATGAGTTTGCGGCCGATATGAGTCCTCTTATTTCAGCCAAGGCTGGGGCGGTTTGAAATTTTGTCATGTGGGATTCGACATTTTTGGCAAGGGAATCTGTCTGCCTCGCAAGCGGAGACCATGATATCTCCTCCTCCTCCTCCTCCTCCTCCTCCACCTCCACCCTCTCACTCGTCGTTTGCCTTTTTTGAGGAAGTTTTTCCAAAGAGCGCGGGATATCAAACGGTTTCCCACAAATGCGCACCACCAGATTCCCGTACTTATTAACCAGCTCGGTATTATGACGAGCAAGTACTCTATCATCACTATAATCTGAATCCTTGGCAAGATATGAGTCGTTTGCCAAAAAGAAGCGAACTGTATCAACTCCGTACTTTTCCATAGTGGTTACTGGGTCGACTACGTTTCCGAGCGATTTGCTCATTTTTGAGCCTGACATGGTCCAGTGCGAGTGCACGACGACGTGGGTTGGTACGGCAAGGTCGGCGGCGAGCAAAAAAGCGGGCCAGTAGATTGAGTGAAATCGGATAATGTCCTTTCCTACTACATGAACGTCTGCTGGCCATACCGCTTTTGTCTCTGCCTTATTTGCCGTCGACTCTGCCGTCGACTCTGCCGTCACCTCTGCCTTAACCTCTGTCTGTAGTTTATTAGGATACCCAGTAGACGTCAAATAATTAACAAGTGCCTCGAGCCACACATACATGACTTGCGAGCCATCACCCGGAACCGGAATTCCCCAAGAACACCTTGACGTGGGGCGCGAGATACTCAGGTCATCCAGCCCAGCCTCCACCTCCCGCAGTATCTGGCTGTACCTTGATTCGGGAACAACGAAATCAGGATGCTCTTTCAAGTAGCTGAGGAGCAGTGGCTGAATTTTCGATA
This sequence comes from Geotrichum restrictum, assembly GCA_030563985.1. NCBI lineage: Eukaryota > Fungi > Ascomycota > Dipodascomycetes > Dipodascales > Dipodascaceae > Geotrichum > Geotrichum restrictum. Next base: position 21,615 of record JAJMKT010000290.1, read on the forward strand.
AGGCAAAGAAGTAGTTTTCTTCTGAAGTCCATTCAACTGCTTTTCCTGTCTCTGACGAGATCATCGTCCCTCCGTTGTTAGCAACAGATCCATCCTCCGCCTTGGCCTTTTCGACCTGTGTTTCGGGATAGAACGTCTCATCGCTAACACAATACCACCCACTATGACTCCCCTTATAAATATACCCATTGGCCTCTAGCACCCGCCAAAACTCCTGCGCGGCCACAAAATGATCTTCGTCGGTCGTGCGAATGAACCGATTGTGGGAGAGGTTTGCGCGGTGTGCCAGTGCTTGGAATTTGGTAGCCAAGGCGTCCACGAATGCGCGTGTGGTGGGTATTTCCTTGTTGCCCTCACCCCCCTTGACGCTTTCACCATTGACGCTTTCACCATTGACGCTTTCACTGCCACTGCTATTGGAAACAGCAGAAGCAGCAGCCTCGGCCGCGTGCTGTACCTTCATACCATGCTCATCAGTGCCTGTAGTTAAATAAGTGCCCTGCAAAGGGTATCGCCAGGCGTGCCAGCGACTAAAAATGTCGGCAAGAACCATCGAGTGTAGGTGCCCAATATGAGGGGCTGCGTTGACGTAGAAGATTGGTGTGGTCACATAATAGGGTTTGATGGGGTCGGTGGTGCTGGTGCTGATGCTGGTCCCGGTGCTGGCTGATCGGGCCGACTGGAATGATCGAGTTAGTTTTATTGACCGGGTATCTTGAGAACCATACCGGCCAAACTGGAATGCCACGTACGGACTTAAAGGCTGGACTGTTCGGGCGGTAAGAGCGGCAAGCGGTCTAAATCGTAGCATGGCCAGTATAGTCGTCCTTGGGGTTGTTGTAAATTGAAAATGGGTGAAATAAAAAAAATAAAAAATGGTAACAAATAAATAAAAATACTATCTTGATCTTCACTTTGACCCTTTTCCCTCCCTCTCCCATTGATATCACAAACTTCAACAACAATGACCTTTGAATTGTCTTCCCTTCCCTTCAATGACCCAGTCAAATCCCGGAAAGTGGCTCTCGTCACAGGTGCCAACTCCGGTATTGGCTACTACACAACCCTCCACCTTTATCTCCACGGCTGGCACGTCTACCTGGCATGTCGTAACCAGTCCAAAGCAGAGACCGCCATTGCGGAACTCCAGGTCGAAGCGAAGCACCGACTTGCCACTGACCCTCAACTTAAGCTCAAAGGTGCAACCCTGGGCGCGTTACAGTTTTTAAAGCTGGATCTCAGTAGTCTCAAACAAACTGAGGAGGCGGCAGAGATATTCAAGCGACAGGAACCACTAGGACTTCACCTCCTAGTGAACAATGCGGGAGTTATGGCCTTACCTGTCGAATTAACAGAGGATGGGTATGATATCCAGTTACAGGTTAATCATATTGCGCCAATGCTGCTCACGCTCAAATTGCTACCCCTGTTGCTGCTCCCCTCCACTTTAGATAACGAAGAACCTGGGCGCGTTGTCAACCTTTCATCGCTGGGCCACGCAATCAGCGACGGGGCTTGCGACTACACCCGTTTATACGACTACTGGCCACTTTCCTTCTGGTGCTTTGTGCGGTACGGGCTCGCGAAGACCGCTAGCATCCAAACCGCCAAAGCGCTCGCCCTCCGGTTTCCTACGCGCTTACTGTGCGTATCAGTGCACCCGGGCATTTGTTTTGACACAAACTTGGGTGGGTATTGGAATACTCTACTGATCTCGGGTTTGTTGGTGCGCATCATGTTTTGGCTGTCGACAATTGTGGCTGGCATATCGCCTGAAGAGGCGGCGTATACATCGCTTTATTGTGGAATGGCACCGGCATTGACGCCAGCCAAGGATAATGGAAAGTTTTTTAGACCGTGGCCGCATCCGGCTGCGACCAGTTCGGCGGCCTCGGACCCAGCCAAAATTGAAAAGACGTGGAAGTGGACTATTGATGAGTTGCAGAAAAAGGGATTTCTGGATAGCAAAGAGATTTCATCTTTCATTGAGTAGAGGTAGAGGTAGAGGTAGCAGTGGTAATATTAGTTTTAAGTATCAGTAATCTAGTATTCTATAGTGGTCTATATTGGTTTTATGTTCAAAATGAGATGAACAAAATGAGATGTTCGAAATGATGTTCGGAATGATGTTCAAAATGGCACAAGTGTTCAAGTGTTTTTGTCAAAAATAAATCCCTGTACAGTACAGTATAGTATAATATTAAATTTATAGAACTTATTAAGTGCTTTCGGCAAAGATGGTCATGATTGAAAAGACGCCGTAAAAAAGTGCCAACGGGTATGCTATTAGAGCTCTCATTTCCGACAGCTGAAGGACGGCGCCAAAGATAGCCGAGGCACGAAATGTGCACCAGGCTATCGAGACAACCGCAAAGAGGTATCCCCAAGCATTATCCATAGAAAGGACGACGGCGAGGGCACTATTAATAACTAGGGGGAGCATGCAATAGCCCAAGACACTTGCTACACGCGAGAACGCAATCGACTTTCCCACGGACGCCATAAGATTAAGGGCAACATATTGTGACACGGTTCCCACCATAGCCGTTCCATAAACATAACCAAAATGAACTTTACCCGATAACAACAAGAACATGGCAAACAGGAGACAAAATAGCATGGGCCCTGCAAAATCAGAGTCTGCGGCCATAATGTTTGGGTCCACGGCCTTGAGGGGGTTTAAAACTGTCCATGTCTTTTGTTGGATGTGGACAAAGTTGAAACCTAGTTCGGCAAGCAGAGAGGGTTCCCCGGGGTACCCTGAGGTGCCAAAAGCGGCGAGAAGGCCTGATGAGAGTTTTTGTTTTTGTTTTTGTTTTTGGGATGGGTCGTAGGAGGCAGTGGATGATGATGGTTGTTGTTGTGCTGAATAGGTTGTGCCTGAGGAACTTGAGATGGTGCCTGATGTGTCCTGGGAGAACGTAGATCTGTGGTTAAGATGGGTTTGCTGGTTTAAGTCATATTGAGATGGTAGAAATTGGAGAGAGGCAGCAGGGTCAGATCTACCAGTAGAGCTTGAAGGGGTGTGCGAAGTGGTCGTTTGGTCATAGAACGTGGAGGAGGTAGAGGCAGAAAACATTGGTGGTGATATCGATATCTGCCAACGACTGAGGGGGGGAGGGGTCTAGAATTAATCTTGATCTGGAAGGTTGGGTTTACACGCGACGTAAGAATTGAAATTTAAGAAAATTAAGAGAAATAAAAATAAACAAAACGAAACCTTCTAAATCATCAACAATGACGACCATAGAACCCCCATCACACGCCTCACAAGCGCTCCTACAAACCTTTCTCCTACGGCATTCAGTCACCTCCGACGAAGCCCAAGATCTGCTCGACGACCTCCTTGCAGTGGAAGACTCCATCAACGGCAACGCCAACGGCAACAGTAACGGTAACTCAAACACCACAGATGTACGTACCTTCATAAGAGCAATCAACCTTACGCTCGTCGAACTCGAACTAGAAATCAAAGAAACTCAGGACCAAGATTCAGGGACACCCATTTATACGCTCGTGAACTTGCATTCATCCAACTCAACGCGTGACGCCACGCTCTTGTCGTCTTCGGATTTGTTGTTTGTAAGGAACATACTTAGAATCATTCTCACTGGACCTGATGACGGCAGCAATGGTAGCGGTGATACCGACGAGGCCAACGGCAACAGCAACAGCAACAGCAACAGCAATGACAATGACAATCCTAACAACAACAACAACATCAACAAACGCAAAAACACTTCCAACATCTACTACATAACAGCCCAACAAGCCACAGTCGACGCGTATCCCAAAGACCCGCACGGTCGCGTATCCATCAGCCGAACCCAAGTAGTCGACAAACTTAACGGGTTGGTAGACAGCGGATGGCTCGTGAAACATTCAGGCGGCGAGCCGTGGTACGCGCTCTCGAATCGAGCATTAGCTGAGCTAGGCCCCTATGTGGACGACAAGTATGAGAATGCGGCTAGGTGTTGGGCTTGTATGGGTTTGTTCACGGTGGGACTTGTGTGTAAAGGGTGTGGGGATACTAAAGTTCATCGCGCTTGTAAGAGCCCGTATGTGCAGTTGAAAGGGCCTGTGTGTACGCAGTGTGGGCATTCGTGGGATGACGCTACTGAAATTGTGTTTTGATAACGTTGCTTTCATAACTGTATGTTAAATGTAAGTACTGACTGTATATATATAAATAAACGATTTTATCATCTGTCGGCGGCTTGTTCCAACAGATCCTGTAGCTCAAAATCAACTTCATCAACGATATCTTGAACAACATCTTCCGCAATCTGTTCCTCGTACCTTTCACATAACGGCCGTATGACTTCCTTTTCACCACTAGACTCCAATGAATCCTCACTCTTCTTCTTCATCTTCTTCTCCTCCTCCTGTGTGCCCTCCACGCCCTCCACGCCCTTTGCATACCTCTGTCCATACCCACTACACCTCGCAAACCTCATCCTCTTAGCCACTTCTTTCGGGAGCGCACCAAAGTCCGGCCCAAAGTTAAACGTAACAGTACCTCCCCTAAACACCGACGCAGTTGGGAAATACCCAAGCAAACCGTCATCCGCCGACGACAGGTTACTGTTTGCGGCCGCTGCGGCGGCAATGGCAGCAGCAGACGTGGTGCTACCACCACCGCCCCGCGACGATAGCTGATGGTGCTTAGAATTAGGCGGCGCAAAGCTATTGAGATCAGTAAAGGGTTGGCCCATGTATTTTCCGTTCTTGTATACTCGAATAAAGGAGCCTTGCAGCTTTTGCACTACAAACGGTTTCTTTTTTTGACTGCCACCACCGGTGCCACCGCCTTTGCCGCCGTCACCGCCGGTGGACGACGTTTTGCTAGTCTCTTCGGGAAGTGGAACAATAAGTTCTTCCATTTCTTTCGTTGGCTGGTACTCAAGGTGCTCAAAATAAAGCAGCCCTTTATACTTGATTGCAATACGATCACGCCAGAGCTGCTGCTGTTGTTGTTGTTGTTGTTGTAGCATACTCTCAACTGAACCTTTTTTATTCACCTCCGGGGCCGGTAGATACACATGAAACCCCAAAACATCACCCGTCACAACCGGCTCCTCCATAAACTTCACGAGCTTACTCAAATGTACAGCTTGGCCCCCCACATCCCTTATTCCATATCCATACGCATCAAACCCCACCGGGGCCTCCAGGGACGCCTCTCGCCTCGACACCCCCAGCCTCACATGAGCGCCAGTTCCATCGTTTGCGCGATTCACCTTGCACTCATAATACCAGTGACCCTCCCGCATGCACAGGTCAGCGCGCGCGCTCACAAACCCCTTGGGCGTACTCACGCTTAGCCGGTTCGGCAGGCTGAGCGCAACAGCGGGGGACCTGTCAAACAGCGACACTGTGCCCCTGAACGGCGCAAGCTCGGCGGACGTGTACTGTAGGGCGGGGTATAAGATGGGGTTGGCTACGCAGAACGAGTACCTGAACCCGCGACGGTTCTGGGGATGATCGTCTGTGACATAAAGGGTTGGTTCCTTTTCGTTCTGGTCTATGTTGTTGTTGTTGTTATTGTTTGTCTGTAGGTTGTTTGTGTCGAAGGATCCGACATCGTCACCTTGCATTGAATTATTGTTGAACATAACCACGTCACCACCACCACCGCCGCCGCCGCCATTACTCTGCTTACTGTAAGGCATTTTTTCATGGTTCAATGGAATCTTTAAGGCCTCTTCAAAGTTTGCCAAATGGGCGGTTGCCACGCGAGGCACAATGGCAAGGTCCTGAGCCAGAACGGGCGGCGGTTTAATTCGTTGAAAAATGTCTGCTGCTGCGGGTGTGGGTACGGGTGTGGATCTGGTAGCTGGAGCAGGTCGTGATGGGTGTTTATCTTCTCGGGGACGTTTCACAGCTGTACTTGTCGGCGGTGCCGTCGGTTGTGCTGTTGGTTGTGATATTGGTTGTGCTGGAGTTGTAGATATTGGGGTGACCGCTGCCGAAGTCGTCGACGTAGTTGTTGACGAGTGCGGCCCAGTTGGCATAGAGGTGATTAAAGATGCATTAGTGTTGGAGGAATCTGCTGGCAAAGGTTTAGTAGTGGCAGTAGATACTTGCATAGTAACCTAATCTAAGCAGGGCTTGTAAGAAATATCTGGAGGTGTTTTCACTCTGCTGAAGGCTGAAAAATCGGAGGTTTGGTTGTGGAGTTGATTTTGACGAAATATTGGTGTGTTTGTAATAATTATGTAATTATATCATGTGACTATTGGTGACTAATCACTGTGTTCCAAACGATGCTTCGATGGACCAAGAGAATAAGAATCAAGAGCTTGAACGAATGAATTAATCTGGTGACAAGAAAGACTGGGTTTTAGCACTTGTGTCGTAGTTAAATATGGAGTCATGTTGTTTGCCATACTCGGCTTCAATTTCAACTTTGACTTAAACTTCCTGAGATCGATGAGATGAGAATGGTTTCCCTGTCAATCTATCGATAACACGTACTGTACAACACCATGATACCATGATATTGCAATCAGTCAGCCCGAGCCAAGTTGCTCAACCATCTGCAGACTCCGATTCCGTTTGAATTACTTAAAATAAACGTACTGTATGTGTGGTCTATCCAATTATTAGGGCATAAATCTCGATGCTACTGTACTGTGCTTGAGAATTCACACTTCATCCAGTTCATGGTGTTACCCACACTTGTAATACGTTCCAAAATAGGAAGTAAATCCCATCAATGTACTCAGTGTATACCGTAGTCGACTATCTGGCCCAGCTTCCCAGGTACTTCGCTCACTAGGTTCGTTCAGTATTATCTACCAGTATTACAGTAAACAGTACGTAGTTATAAGTCAGCGTGACTCCTAATCTGGCTTTGTATGTACGTAATACTAGCCTTCACGTAACGAACTGTGACGTACCGTTGGCCCCTAGGTGATTTGGCTTTTGCTTTCTCCTGGATCTTCTCAATGATCTTGGGGGCTTTAGTTATGCTACAGTTCTAGGAAGAAAGTATGGAAACCCTTCCCCTTAAGAAAAAATCCTCAACATTTTAAAATCTTTTTACTCATTATAATCAAAATCAATTATACTTAATTCACATATCATTAGATAGAGGTTGTGTTAAAGAATACATATGGCTGCTAATATTTGGTATAACATCCCTTGGCTTCAATCGCTGCTTCTACTCGATGGTTCATGGTACTCACCAACTCATCAAAGTAATCCTGTCCCATTTCTTTCCAAGCTTGTTCAATTAAGCTAGAAAAGTGTTGCCTAAGCTCGGCAGAGGTGCCTTTGAATGTCTCCAGGTTCGGATCAAGACGGTCGATCATTTCTTTCAGCTTTGCCCAAGCAT
>JAJMKT010000291.1:0-28861 GCA_030563985.1 Geotrichum restrictum
AAAAACACCAAAAAAAAAAGTCCGTAGATACCCGTAAAGCGGAAGCCTAGGGGCCTAGATCAATCTCCTGCCGACATGAGAATAAATAGGCTACAGTGCATCATCCACGTACATTGTAGTCTAACATGGCGGAGTTAGCAAAATAAAGGCAAGTTTGTATCATGTAGATTGATGATCCCCTTTTAAAAAGGGCAATTCTTGATTTTTTTTCTCTTGATAATTCGCCAGCGCTAGCAAGCTTAGAATTCCCTGTAAACCTGTAAACCGTTTATTCGCGATCAGTGCTCCCTTGAACTTTGTCTAATGTCATCACCGCTTCGTTTGCAACAGTAACTCCGCGCGCTTGAACCACTAAAGCCATCAACACATTTTCGATTTTCTGTGTTCGCTCGGCTTCTACTTCATACCGCGATTGCTCAATCTGAAGCCGCTTGTTCTCCATCACTTCGACATAGTCTAAGCGTCTTTTCTCGAGTTCGAGCAGCTCTTTTGTGTCAGACTTAAGCCGTCGCTCGCGCTGCTCTAGAACAGAAATCAATGTTTGAAAGTCGAGCGGTCTGGTGGGTATTTTTCTTCTTGGGATGGCATACAGTTGCGAAGAGCCGCTGTTGACTGAAGGTGATATTGAGTCGCGGTCGTGTATAGTGTCAGCGTTAGTAGCGCCGGGCGGGATGGATGTTTTTCCTGCGAGAGTGACACCACCGCCTCCACTGACAGCAGCATAATTTTGTTGCGAAAAGTCCAGAGTAGAATCCAGTCCCTGTTGTTGTTGTTGAGAAGGATGTGGGTTATAGTGAGACGAAGAAGAAGAGCCAGGCAGGCTTTGCTGCGTGGATGCGCTTTCTGTAGGAGTTTGTATTAAATCGCCAGATATGTCTTGTTGGCTTTTACTACCATCTTCGGCTTGCCGTCGTGACAATGATAGACGGGCTGCCGGCGAAAAACCCCAGTGTTTGGTGTGATGAGGACTGATCTGGCCATCTCCCTCGCGTCCAGTTTGAGATGGCCCAGTATAAGACCTGTCTAGAGGGTAGAATTGCATGAATGAGTTGGCTCCGGCTGAATCCTTGAGTACTGATAAGTTCGCAGCAGGGATGCTTGACGCACTATCTGCAGGAGCAGTGCTTGAAGCAGATCCAGGCACGGACCCTTCATTTGAGCGATCGCTTGTCACTGAGCCAGGGGTATTATTATCACCTGTAGGAAAAGCCGACTGGTCTAGGTTTCGAGAAGAAGGAGGGTGCATGCGTTTTAGACGTTCAATCCTGTCGTAAAAAGGACACACCTTTTCGATTTTATCTTTCATTGTTTCATCGTCTATCCCCGCAGTCGACCCAGTCAGTTTAATGTCGTGAGCTTTTTTAAACCTCTTCTCCATGTTTAACAGCTTCTCCTTGATCGTTTTGGGCGAGTAGTCTACACGCCTTGCAAAGACTTCATTTTTAATGCGAACACAGTCCTTGCGCCGTCCATGACCGACCAGGTCTGGTTTGTTCTGTTCAATCCAAGTCAGGAGCTTGTCCATTTCTGCGCGACCCCAAACCACACGCGTCCGTTTCAATTGCAGGCTGCCAGAATCGTTAGACAGCCTCCGAGAAGGGTTTATGTCGTCTTCTAGCTCTCCGCTCATGGTTGTATACTGCGGGATGCTCGTCCTTGGTACTGGTAATGCTGGTCTGTAACGGGCACACTTGATGGAAACCCCGGCCTCAAAAGTGGAAAAAAAGTTTGATTTTTTGCAATATCGACGAAGTTCTCAACGTCAAGGCCATGCCATGAAGCAAATTCGAATGGTACGATGACCGTCGATATATATTGGTATTGCCACAAGGATCCGTAGAAAGACGCGAAAAGTCGTGGAAAAATTCAAAGCTTCGACTGATTAACGGTTTGGAAATGATTAGCGAAAATGTCGTCTGGCGTTGAGTTCGTGACATGCGCCAGATGTGGAGTACTTTAACAATATTGAATTTGAGCAAGTTACAAAAAGGTTAGGGGTTAGATGTGACGTGGTCAGTGTTAACCGTTAATTGGTTAAATAGTGGTTATAAATTATGGAGGCCTGATTGCGGCCGGTGGGAGATACCGGTACTCCAAACATTTAATTATTGGAGACTATCAGAGATTCACTGAACAGCCAGCATCGTAAGGTCAGGGAGTCGATATTGTCGTATACATGTCTCTAATAGCTTGCTCTACCTCACATATGGCACTCGAAATCTCTTTGAATAGCAAGTCTCGGCTCTCTATTCTTTTCCTGCGGGCTTCCTCCCTTCTTGAATGCTCTTGGTAAATGACATCTTCCAACTCGCTTTCAACATTCTCAATGCCTTCAATAAGCCGACTTCTTTTGATCTCGAGTCTCCCTTGCTTGCAAATTAAACTGTTCTTTTCATTCTCCATGGCGGCTAGTTTCTCACTGAATCCTTCTTTGATTTGCAATTTAGCCTTTTGACGTTTCTCTAACGTTTCCAGGGTATCCTGCCGCTGGCGCTTATATTCTTCATAGTCCTTGTCAAGTGCATCTTTTCGAAGTTGCAACTCTGTGGCTTTGAGCTCAGCATGCTCCACGTCATTCATCAATTGATTCACTATGCCTTTTAAGGACAAAAGTTTACGGCGCGCTCGCCCATCTGCCTTATCGCTGCTCTCTGCCTTGGATTGAATCGCCTCAATCTCATTGTACATCGAAGTAATCTTTTTTGCATGGTCCCGCCGGCTACGTTTTATCGCGTTTTTGGTTTCCGAAAGAGCAAACTGATTATGCGTTAACGTATCCTGAAGGGTGGTTGCAGGAGAGAGCGGGGTTAATGAAGCCTGTCTACTGGTGACTTCTTTAGACTGTGCTGTACAAATGGCCAGTTTTCCAATTACGGTTTCGCTTCCTCCTAGAATCTCGATATCGTACACTGTGCCGCCGGTGAGTCCAAGGACAGTGATCAGAACAACATCTCTGTAGGCTTCATTATCCGGGACATCTTCATCGATATCATAAACTGCTTTATCTGTAAATCGAATGGGCCTGATCAAAACTTGCCGCCATTGTACTTGGTTTACGCAAACAATATACTTCTCTTGAGCATTTCCAACATCTTCAAGCAAGGAAAAGCCAACGGAATTTTCGCATATATGGCTCAAGAACCACCCTGAAGATTTGCTGTTTGTAGAGCAGTATTGACGGCTGTTACAAATCAGGTTTCTCAGCTTGACAGGAGATTCGAGCCGCCCTTTTCTAGCAATAATATTGGGCCTCTTAACCATTGCAATAATGCTTGCAAGCATGAACCACATGGGCTGGTTGATGCGAACCATTACATATTTTCGGCTTCGCTTTCCCTGGTACAAGAAAGGTATGCTTTCCATGAGTGATAGTCTACTCTTTTCAATTTCAAGAGAGTTAGCGGTATCGAGAGGGACTTCAATAATAACGGCATCTTCTTCTGTATTTGTACTGGAGTAATCTTTACCCATGGGAATGGGTGTGCCTTGCGATCCGTGCTGAGAAGTGGAATAAACCTTGTTGGTGTTGGAGGTTTGGGAGTCCATACCCAAGTTGTGAAGATTCGAATAGTCTCCCCACACGAACGGAGACAACCCAAGACAAATAACATAAGACGTGATTAACTGGAGAACGAGTCGAAGAAGGTAATAGAAGAATCCATTCTGTCTGAGAGAATCACATCCAGTGATTAACGACCCGTACTTAAAGGGATGGAATGACAGGGCCGCCGTATCATCCCCATTACTAGAACAATAAGTAGTGATTGTTATCACCGGACGTTTGTCAACAACGCTAAAGGTGAACAATTGAGGAACTGCAAAAAAGCCAATGATATACTCCAACCTCTCATGAGGAAAGAAATTAGTCAAGATTCTTTGCAAAAGCGATAGCGTTTCCACCGTTATCGTCACGTAAACAGCATTAAAAAATGCTTGTTGACCTCCGAGTGTTGCAGCAACAACGGCCTGTGCTAAAACCTCGACGAAATTGCGAAGAACTGGTGTAATGCAGAGCGTGACAATGACAATGAGCAGGTCTATAACCAGTAACTTTGCATTAGTATAATGGGGTACCGGTATTGGGCCGTTTCGAAGAGTTGTGCTAGCTAGATACCGAAGAGCAGGCGAAAGTGTTAAGATATACAAGAGTTGAATCCCAATTGCGAGCCGCTCTGGAAGGGAAAGGAGGATAACTAAAATAGCCAAAGTATCGAGAAACGAGTTAGGATTGAGAATATGATGTTTGATTTTTTTCTTATCTCGAGTAAGTTTTTTGGATGGTAAACAAATTGGTTGTTCTTCTGAAGAATCAGTGGGGTACTGGTTATCTCCAGTGCTGCTCAGATGGTCATCAAGATCAGGGTTCTGAAGATCTCTGGATAGGTTGGTGATTTCTTCAAAGTCATCGTTGTGCCTTTCCCAGTTAAACTCGCTGATAGCCGAAGAAGGCTGATCTTTGGCCCTCATATCAAAGGCATTTCCTCTAAACGAAATGTGTGTGGAAATAGTCAGCAAGCTCTCGAGAGGTGTGTGCTTTGATTTAATTAATGGTGACAACAGCTGTACGTAGCAGACAAACGGGAAGTATAAACTTGAATGCAGGCGGAAGCTGGCTACAGAAGGAAATAAAAACCACAAACAAGTCAGTTCTCGTCTCTTGATAATATTACATGGCTAGACTTGTATTCGATATTGCAAATATATACTGTAGTAGACTGGCTACCAACACGGAGAAATATCACTAGCCAGAAGTGTTACGGAATTCTTCAGGTACACAACAACTGGGGTTGAAAATGTATTTTGACTTTTTGATATTCGCACTTTTTTTCATTTGTTTTCTTGTTATTTTCATTCCCCAAGTGGACGTCTAGCTAGACTAGAATTTAAATTGCCCATTTAGAATCCAAATCAGAAACTATAGCAGTGTAGCTTGTGATAGATTCCGGTATTTGGCTTAGCAGCTACAGAAGTTCAGGGTCGTTCTTACTGGTCCACGCAGAGATTTCCATATTCAGCAGGCCAACTCTACGGTCCTAGATTAAGTTTCTGTTGGCTTTTCTAGAAACTAAACTCCGCCCTGAGGGTTTCAATTAGTCTAGTCTAAGTCCCTTATGGCACTTGGTGATATTTGATGATCACGCCGTTGTGTCCTTTGTCAAACTGTCAAATGGTTGAAAAGACAATGATTTGATTAATACAGCAGCATAAAGGGTTCCTTAGGGCTTGCCTTTTTGGCATACTAGTTCGGCCCCGACTTGTTACAATCTCAAATCAATGCCGGTAGTCTATACCCGGTAGACGCTAGAAAACGCAGTTACTACAGTATTAAATGTGCTGTGCGGATGTTTTGTCCAAACCTTTTACACTGTCTAATAGTGTCTATCCATTAATATCGGAGATACATCCGGATCTCAGAGATCTAGTGTAAGTATACTGTAGGCAGTGGCACTGTAGGGCCGGTAGGCTATACGGTATAAGAATAAAAGTCAGCGGCGTTTGGTTATGTCTGCTTTTGAAATTTGAGCAGGTCTAGAGTGTCTTACAGAGCAGCTCGAGCTAGCTAGCGCAGTCAACAATTAGCTATCAAGACATGCACCAGTTTTAGGCCCTACATAAGCCTCCTAACTTTTTTTAACGTGGATCAGAAGAAAGGCCAAACTCTGGAAAAATTCAACGAAAAACTTTGAATAAGACAAGAGTTTGTGATCAATCCAAACTTTTTTTCCTAAAACGAATGACTGAATATACCGGTATAGAGTCATTATAGAGTCTAGTATAGACTACCGGACCGTTATTACCGCTGGTCTATTCGAGAGAGTGTCTGCTCGACTTGATAGATCTTTCAAACACAAAAAAACTGATCACTGAACTGCCTCTAATTTAAACTAAGAGGACTTTATCAACTAGGCTATGTCCATTGTCCTGATAGGGGATGATGTTATCCCTGTTCAATTGCTAGCAAGCTCACAACATCGATCTGTCATAGTGGCCATATGGCCAGAGTCGCCAGACACATGGATTATATGGTAGGCATGACGTTGGCACCGGCCACTAGCATTAAATACAGTACTTACGTAGGTCTATTTACGTAGACTGGACTGGACTACATTATCTGGGAAGAGGATTATAACCTCAGGTAGACTAGCAGCTAAGCTAGTACAACTGTCTAACTAGACTATACGGAGTATACAGCAACTACACTCCCAACTTTTACGTAGTCTGCCTTTAGTTCAGTACGCGCGTATTAACGTTGCTTCCACAAGTCTAGGCCTGCCTGCTGCTCAACCTGATCGATGCAGCAACTAGGAGGTCGAGTTAAATGGGTTAGCGAGGATGCTGGTCGTAAGACTCACCACCTGCTTATTGGACTGTTAGATTCCAAATACAGTAACGGCACCGTTAAATAAAATTGAACTGGGTGGTGTCAGAAGCAGCCCAAATAAAATAAACTTTCATGAGGTAACGTACGTCTCAGAATATTTCAGAAAGCTGAACATTGTGTAAGACTTCAGTCAGCATTGAGTCAACTCAGTCAAGGGACTCAAGGGACAAGAAGCCGAGCTCCAGGAGTACAGTATTTTGATTTGAGTGTTTGGCAGCAAACTTTGGCTAGCTTTGCTTTCTGGTCCTATACCGGTAGGCCCTGGCCGCCATAGGTAGGGTAATTATATCTGATCACAGTAAATCTGACTAAATCATGATTTAGTTAGCTATATATATATATATAGCCGCTAGCTAGCGAGTTAGCTAGTCTAAGTAGACTACGTAACGGCCGATAGTCTATGTACTGTATTGCCGGCCACTCTTGTATACGCGGTTGTTAGACTAGAAACAAGCATGGATGTACCATGGTACCGGTGTCTCTCACTCTCAAAAATACAGTGGCTTGAACTTTGCTATGGAAACCAGCCTGAAATATTTTAAAGCGCTTTCTGTACCTTTGTTGTTATGATTACAATCCCCGGGGCACTTTGTCCTAGCTAGCTCTAACTCCAGAACTGGACCAGAAGTACGTACACGTCGTACAGTACGTAGCTAAAGAGCTAGCTAGCTAAGTACGTAGCGGGCTAAATAGACCTAGGCAACTAACCAACCAACTACTAACCAACTAAACAACCATTGCATCCAACCATTGCAACCAACCAACCAACTAACCAACCAACCAACTAACCAACCAACTGACTAACTAGGCAACGATTGATCAATTGGCAGTTAAATGGTACCATGTGGTATGTAGTACAACCCTACTAATTAGACTACTGTAATTCACATGTCGGACCAATATTGCAACATATTACAGATCGATTTGTCCGGCCGCTCAATTTATGCACACGCTCTTGGATGAGCGAAACCTAGCCATACCGGTCGGCGGTAGTCTATTTAATCTCTATTGCCAGGTTGAGTTAGTCAGCAGTATAGGACATTCGGACCTCTGCGTATTCAAGGTACTGTACAGTGTACTGAACGTTGTGAGAGAATTTTGCACCGAGTCGCCGACCGGCCAACCAAGTTAAAGGTTTTAGACGGTTTACAAACTTTACAGGGCTCTACGTACTCTGGCAATATTGCTACATTCAAACAGTACATCGGACTACTACATCCATTAGGGTCCATGGATCCGCGAAACACAAGAGAATAAAAAATTTGCCTTACTGACAGTTACTGTAGTCTTGTCGAATAGCCTTACCCTGATGTAATTGGTAAATTCGCTAAACTGAAAATTTGCTTTAAGAATTTTAAATTAATCTAGAGCTCTACTCTAAGACCTTTCTTAGGATGAACTTTGGTGAGCATTAAATTTGGTGAGCGTTAATTGTGGTAATAACATCGGCTAAGTGATGCCCAATTGAGGCAGGTCTCAAGTTTTTTTACAGTTTAAACGCCTTTCGTAGCTCAAACGGGATATGTTACTTACGAAAGCAGTAACTAGGCATTGTTCAATTGGCTCAATTCAGATCTAAGGTACGAGCCAAGTACAAGAAGTCTGTAAAATACAGCGGTGGCTACGGTACCGCGTAATCCGTAGTCGACTCTACTGAGACTCCTACTCCGAGCCTAGGGCCTAATACAGCAGGCCTGAGCAGGGATAATGCAATGCTACTCCAAACAGTCTTCACTCGCGAGGATCCAATGATCCTGCAAGGTGCTGCAAGGTGCTGCAAGCTGTTGCAAACCAACGCGGTTGACACATGCTCAAATTGTTCAAATTGTTCAAAACTTCAAATGGAGGAAAGTTCAAAATGATCAAAATGACTAGACTACCGGCCGGTAGAAAGCGCTAGCTAGCAAACTTAGACTATGCCGGTGCCATCCGTAGTGTTGGTGTAAAGAGTAGACTACTGTATTTGGGGCGACAGCAGTAGAACACACTGCAGCAGCGGCTGGAGATATAAATCTAGTCTAGGCTGGCTCCGTACTCGTATATTGCCTAGACCCCTACTCACTGTACAGCTGTATACTGCAGTACTCTGCAGGTGCATCCAGAGCACGCCCCAACAGCTCAGCAGCCTCAGCTTGCTATAGTATGGCTGTCGTCGGAGCTGGCACCGAGTTGGAGCAATTTTTTTTCAAAAAGAAGAGCTTTTAGTCATGAATTCAGGATGAACCTAGGCCTGCCCTGCAGTGCAAAGAAAAAAAAAGCGTTTAGTGCGTTTACCGGGCATATCCTAGTCTAGCACGCGCGCATGCATGCGGTTTACGTACGTAACAAACAAAAATTATTCTCTTTTCCGACCGGCCTTCTGAGGTTCTGAGGTAACGTTCTGAGGAGAGTGACTAGAGTCTAAGCTTGTAGTCTAGATTTCGTCTAAATGTTGGTGGTGGGAAGTTGTTGGCCTTCAGTTGGAGATATCGCGAGAAGAAAGAGATTCCTGATTTGATTGAATTTCATTGTTCAAGAGTTCAGTTCTTGAATCCAGTTCTTGAATCCAGTTCTTCGCTAAGCTTAAAGATCGCTTCTTGTTTTCATTTCTCTTCTTTTAGTGATAAGGTTTGCTCAGAAGGCTTTTTTCCCTTTTAGGTACTGCAATTTTCTTTTCTTAAAATTTCTTAAAATTTCTTAAAATTTCTGCCTTATTCCAGCACTGGAGCAGTGATGACAGGACTTTAGTTGGTTTGAATTTGCAGCAAAGAAAACTCAATACTTGGAAACAGTCACTCAGAAGAATACTTCAAGTATATATATCAGAGTCTTCTTCTTCTTCTTCTTCTTCTTCTTGAGAATTCTTCTTCTGCAGCTTCCATAGAAACTGAAAACTGTCGCTCCTTTCAAGTAAGTAATGCGGTGAATTCACCATCATTTCCTTTAAATGAACCCTCCGGATCATTTCGACTTCTTCAGTACTCCTACGCAATATCCTTTAATTTCAATGCCCTTTCCTACTTGTAATACCGTTGCTCTTCATTCCCCTCCTCCCTTGCTAACCAATTTCACTAGCAAATAAAGTCAACAAAACACACTCCTTTCCCGTTACAACTCATTTGATTTTAAAAAAACCCACACACACTTACACGCAATGAAATACTCACAGTTTATTGCAATTGCATCCCTCGCGGTGTCAGTCGCTGCGGCCCCAGCTGCCGAATTGCATGCCCACAATGTACATAAACGTCAGGACGCTAGTGTTCAAGTGGTCACCGTTGCAGCCTCGCCGGCCTCAACTGCTGCAAGTGTAACTACTTCTA
Organism: Geotrichum restrictum; assembly: GCA_030563985.1. Taxonomy (NCBI): domain Eukaryota; kingdom Fungi; phylum Ascomycota; class Dipodascomycetes; order Dipodascales; family Dipodascaceae; genus Geotrichum; species Geotrichum restrictum. Next base: position 9,685 of record JAJMKT010000291.1, read on the forward strand.
TTGCGAGCACCTCAGACACCGGCGACGACGATAACAGCGACGACGGCAGCGATGAATCTTCTTCTGAAGCTGTTTCCGATTCTGTGACTACTACCTCTCCTGTTTCTCAGGTGACTGCTACTACTTCTTCTTCCACTTCTCCTTCTAGTTCAGTCGTCGATAGTGAGGATTCATCCTCTTCATCGGCCGTCTCTACTTCATCAGCGACTTCCTCTCCTTCATCTTCCAGTTCTGTTGACTCCGTCGTATCGAGCTCTTCTCCCAGTTCTTCGGAATCCAGCTCTTCTCCCAGCTCCTCCTCGAGTTCTTCTTCTAGTTCTTCTACTGCTGTCTCTTCTAGCAGCTCAGGTGATATCTCTACTTCTGCCGTTGGATCTTCGTCCTCTCTCAGCAACGCCGTTTCTGCTTATGCCTCTATCTCAGGTTCGTTTGAAGATGGTGTGCTTGATTGCAGTTCCTTCCCCTCTTCCCAACCCGGAGTCCTTGCTCTCAATTATCTTGGGTTTGGTGGCTGGTCCGGACTCTATAACTCTGCCTCTTCCTCGCCTGGTTCCTGCACGGAAGGTACATATTGCTCATATGCATGCCAGCCTGGTATGTCAAAATCTCAGTGGCCTTCTGACCAGCCTTCTAATGGAGTATCTGTTGGCGGTCTTCTGTGTAAGAGCGGCAAGCTTTACCGCACAAACACTGCCTCCTCAAACCTCTGTGAATGGGGTGTTGACGGTGCTGTAGTTGTCTCTCAGCTCTCTTCAGATGTTTCTATTTGCAGAACTGACTACCCCGGCACTGAGAACATGGTAGTTCCCACTATTGTCAGTGCAGGTAGTACTGCCGCTCTCACCACTGTTGACGAAAGTACCTACTACCAGTGGCAAGGAAAGGGCACTTCTGCTCAGTACTATGTCAACAATGCTGGCATTTCCCAATCTAGTGGTTGTGTCTGGGGTACGAGCGGATCCAACGTCGGTAACTGGGCTCCTCTCAACTTTGGTGCTGGTCACTCTAATGGGATCACTTACCTGAGTTTGATCCCCAATCCAAACAACAGCAATGCTGCCAACTTCAACGTCAAGATCATTGGTGATACCGGTGCTACTATCAATGGAGACTGCAAGTACGAGAATGGCGTTTACTCGGGTGGCAGCAGTGGCTGTACCGTCTCGGTAACCAGCGGTAGAGGCATGTTTGTGCTTTATTAAACAAGTACTATGATTTATTATGGGTTTTTTGGTGTTCTTTTGAAGTTTTCTTCCTCCTCGAGTTTATATGATACTGAGTCTAAAATTCGAGGCGAAAAAAAGATGCACCTTGTATTTTTAGGGTTTTGTTTTTGTTTTTTTGTTTTTTCTGCTATACCGGTATGGGTGTTTGATTATAAAATATATTGATGAACTTCATTCATATAACCAGCAATTGGCTCTCTTAGGAGGTTAGACGACTTAAGTCTCGACGTAGACTACTTTATTAGAAGTAAATCTGTATCTTGACTTACGGTAATTACTTATCTGTATAAAAAAAAGACTGCGTATGAGAAGACTGATAGCTCAGCTCATAGCATCAGCAACAATATGTCAAAACCGCCAAGTAACGATAACAAGAGTGGTGATAATTTTAGAGGAAAAGTATCCCTGCCGCGTACCGGTAAGACCCAATAAGGATTATCGGGACATGGCCACGGTCTATTAGGCAAACACTTCCACAAGACTGGAACACAATTGGGGGCATGCAGTTGTGGCGAGCAGGAACAAACCGCTCAACACTTGCTTGTAAGCTATCCCAATCTCTAACGACCCCGAGACGCACTGCGCGAGGTTTCCGCTATTCTACATCCATAAAACCGGCCACCAACTGTTAAATGCAGAAGGAGGAGTAGAATTAGAGGCATGATTCGGGCCTTAATGGAGGCAACATGACAAATTAATAAGGTCTAATACAATGGCAAATTGTTATATCGACAGAGTTGTTAATGCTCACAGCAGAAGGGCGGCTTCATATTTACTCTTTTTTTGTTTTTTTTATATTTCGTCTTCTAGATATTCACCTCGTCAATCAATCCTGGGAACTTTTTCCTTATTTAAGAAAAAAAATAAAGGTGGTGGTGGTGCTCAAACCCTAATCCACATATTTTGGGTCTAGGGTTAAGACCTATTAAAGTGCTGTATACCCGGTAGATGAAAATGATGAGGTGCGGCTTATGATACCGTCAATGTAGATGTTCGTAAGACGTTAGGCCACCAACCTACACGTAGGAGGGTTACCGTCAGTAACCTCAACTCGTACAGTAGGTGATGAGTATTTCTCGTCAGTTCGTATACAGCGCCGAATGAGATGGGATCGGACGAAGTCTGCTTACCAACTGATGCGTGCTCAAGCGCAATAAGATCGCTAACGAAGTAAGATAGCTACCAGCACCAACATAGGGTGAACTGGCCTAGAGAAGACACATTCTCTCTCTATCTGACTGTACACCTGCGATAAAGCTCTGAGTTGGCTAGAGGCAAGCCTATCCCATATGGCAAAAATATTTTGTAGGTATCTCGCAGTAATAAATATGTTATGCGCTCCAATCGCTTAAATGCCGTTTTTGACGTCTCTAGTTTACAAATACCTAGATTAAATGAGCCAGTCTACACAGGCTCTAGTACGTAGCTCTACTCTAACTAAATTTGCTTTTGATAGCATAGAATTGAAGACTATAGAGTCTAATAGTCTATGGCCTAATACTACTGTGCGACATCTCGTTTAGGCATTCTTGGATAGCCCCTTAAGTGCTGATGAAGCCAAACAATGTAAAACAAGTCTCAAGGAAGAATTGATTCTTCTTACACCGGTAGAGTCTTAGACCAACTGTATACTGGCCATGTGTATAGTACGTACTGTATTAGTCTGGGTCTTTATAACTCATCTGAGCTAGCATTTTTATAAAATTCTGTGCTCGACATTAATATTGCCCACATATGAAAATTTTTATTCTTTTGCTTTTGACCAGATTTGGGATTCAAATGTGAGACTGACTTTTCAGTCGGATTGAAATATTGCGTACAGTATACACGTTTAATCATTTTAGTCTGATACAATACATCAGCAGAACTTGTCGCAAAATGTAGGTTGCTTGGCACACAACTCCAATAGTCTATTATGGACCCAAATCAAATATTCCAAAAAACTAGACTCTGGTCTAGGTGGAATACGGATGGTGTAGATTTTACCGAGTCCGTGGCGTTGACAATCTAAACTATATACAGATGTGCTGTAGTAGCAGCCGTACTATATAATCTGGAATATTGTATTGTTCTCTGCAGAAGGCTTGTGAGGTAGACTATGTCAACTATACGGAGAAATTTTGTAAATAAATTTCAGCATCCTGAGAAGCTTTTATAGAAACTCGCTATTTGCAAGACTAGCGTGAATTAGTCAACAAAAGGAGGAAAAACACAGTTGTCTCCGAACCAGACCTGCAGGTCCATTCATATTCATTAGACATAATCTTTTATTATTAAATTTATAGAACTTATTAGACTAATTTAAAAGATGTCATGTAAATATAATGAGACATAGACTAAAAAATACATCTAGTAGTCGATAGTCTAGAGTCTAATTGAAGACTTGCATCCATCCTTGTTTGGCTAGCTTGCTATATTGTCATGCACGGCAAATAATACTTTTTATCACTCGCTTTAAATTTTCTCTATTAAAACAATAATTTACCGTGCAGCTCCGCAAGGGAGCACCATATATACCTAGACTTCCCATATTTAGTCCATGCGACTCTCTAGAGTTTAGAGTCTCTAGACTACTTTGTGGACTATAAGCTGTGAATTCTCAGGAAGGAAAAAACCATGACGTCTATATTTGTCAGTTGGTGATATCGTGGACGTTTGTAAGCTGGCTGAATAATAGCTAATAATGTAGCTAGTAATAATAACCATGAGAAGAGCTGTATGATGTAGTTTGTATTTTTTTCCTGCTGTACTATAGGCTGAATCCCATGTAGTTTTATTCTAGTCTTTATTTCATGTTTTTTCAGCGCTAGTTTGAATTATAGACTACATTACGTGACACATATATACATAGTGTAGGCTAACACTTGTAACACTAAGGACCCTATACAATACATTGAGAGTGAGGAAGGAGAAGTTGATATCTTCACTCATCGAATATAAACAAATCCTTTTATTATTAAATTTATAGAACTTATTATGTCACTTTGTCCTTTGGACTTATATTATTTCTCACACTACACTGAAAGTGCTAAAACTTCATAAATTCAAGACAAATAATAATACAAGGAATAATTATTATTTGTCTTGAATTTATGAAGTTTTAGCACTTTCAGTGTAGTGTGTTTATATTTGATGAGTGAAGATATCAACTTCTCCTTCCTCACTCTAGTATATATTATACAAGGAAAACTAGGTTCGTTCCAAATGTTACCTATTTCCAGTCTTCCAGCCTCCCTTCTGAACCAGGACCGCCTGTACCCTCCGGGTAACCACCTGCGGCTCACTCGCCGCCAAGTGGATTAGTCACAACTCAATCCTTTCTCTCTTTACCACTCACTGCTCACAGGAATCCGCAACGAAGACCATCATCGCTTTGCTCTGAAGCCTCCTTCTACTATCTCCGCTTTGATATTCTCTTTCCTTTCTTTTATTGCTTTTTATCTCTTCAGATTACCTTCGCCAACCATTCATCCATTTCTTGCCCAAGGACTCTTTGATCTAAACTCTGAACGCCATCTTGGTAAGACTAAGCGATCCTCGTTTATGGTTGTAGCTATCTAACACATCTCCATAACGAATTGTATCTGTATTTGAAAGTAATAGTAAAGACGACCCTGCCTTCTTACACATAGCCTACATTACACTGCAGTGACTGTGCATTACCGTGGTTGAATCTTATAATACGGCTTTCATTGCTACGCAAATTATAACTCAACATATAGCTAGACTAGATGTTCAAAATTAGTAGACTAATCAGCAAGATAAAAACAAGAGCCTTAATATTAGACTACGTGCTTCAGACCTGAATTTGAATTTGGGCCCAAATAGACGAGTCGCTTAAGATGGGTAGTCTACAGACTCTACACAGAGTCACAGACTCTACATGCTTTGCGTAAATCATTTAACTGGACTACAAACCTTTTTGGGTTCACATGTAAACTGGTCACTAGACTACTCAAATTATTGGATAGCAAGATTCAAACAGAGCTCGTAGGTCAGAGCTAGACAATATGTCCTGGTAACCCGTAAGCCAAGTTTAAGACAATTTCATAAATATAAGCTGTGATTCAGAAGTTTTGCTTAAACTGGGTGTACAGACCAGAGTTGATAAGTTAATAAATTTGGCAAGATCTGATTAAAATTTGACTGGGTTAGTAGTAGTGCCAGAAATGCTGTACAACTTGAGATAATGGTAAATTTTCAAGATATCTTTTAGTTCAACCAGTCAATAAATAAAGTCGGTAATAGTTTTGAAAATAAATACATAAGCTAATTGATTTTAACATAATGATTAGCTTAGTAGTCTTACACACAAAGCACCATAAGCAGTAACCTCTACTTGATTTTGAGCAAGGTCCAACTGGTCTTTGAGTTTTTGAACCTTTAAAGCGGAGCCCATTGTTGGATGGTTTTGCCGTTGCTTTAGCAATCTAATTCCTTTTCGCAAACTGGCACTGATTTATTTATTTTGTGCACTACTGGACCAGTACTGGTAGTAGAATAAAGTGCTCCTGGTAGTGTTTAGGGGCTAGCTCAGCTTAACTGTGACAGACATGTCCTGATCAAAACTCTCGAACTCACAGCAATTCAAATATTACAAGCACTAACTAGGTTTCCCCTCCTAATTGTGTAACAAATACTACATAGTTTGAAGTAAGGCATTGAAATATCCTGGTCGTTCCAAATTTTCATACTGCTGTTTAAGATCAATTTATCCGTCCATTTCACCCCCGCTGATTCGGAAAAGCAGCTTGGGGGTAGACCGAGGTTTACACCGAATAAGCTAGATATAGTAATGAATAGCAGAGTTAGCACCCTTGTCCAGGGCTATGGTTGCTTGATTTGAATATTAATTTGTGTGCTTGTTACGTTTGTTTGAGTTTTTATTATGGCCTAGTTGTCATGATGTAGTATGAATGTTAAATTTAGAGAGCAGTGATATACGTACGTAGTGTGGTGGTTTATTGCAATCTAAATTAATTTTCTTTGAATTGTTATTTAAGTTGAATTTATGAATTTTTAGTACTCTCTGTTGTAGATTTGCACAAGCTGAGTGTAACAATAATCTGTACAAGATTACGAATTTCTGTCAGTGCTACGCTGGAATTCGTGGGGGTCGGCTACTTGCGCCTTACCAGTAGTCAGTCAAACGGTTAGGAAGGAAGTGTATCAGGTAAAATTTAGACTAGCTAAGTAATGCTGTAGTATTTTTACCTTACTTTGATTTCCTCTTCTGAAGCCCTGTACGCTTTACTATTGGCTAGCTTGCTCGACTATTATAATCTAGTAATGCACGCGCAGATCAATGTCACATTTTTAAGTGTTTTACTCAGGTGTGGCCCTATAGCACTTCCCGTGACCTCTAAGCTTGCTATTGGCTGGTTTACTTGTGCAGCCGTATACTTACTCAGCACTTCCCGTGACCTGTAAGCTTGCTATTGGCTGGTTTACTTGTGCAGCCGTATACCTTCCTAATCTAGTAATGCACGCGAAGATCTTAGGACACTTTTCCAAGTTCCCGAAGGTAAATTCATTAAGACGGCTTGTAGCCGAATAAGAGAAGACTGTTAGCTATAACTGTAAAGGCAAAGGGCAAGTACCTACGGCTACTGGTGAAGAGAGAAACCTCACTATTGAAAAACCGTTGAAGTAAAAGTGGTGGTGTCGTTAAACCCTAATCCACCAGAATTCTCACAATTTGTGTGGTCTAGTTTCTAGCTAGCCTGTAGACAGACTAATGCAAGATTTTTATATTATTGGAGAACTGGCCTCTCCTATCACCCAAATGCAGGCGTAAGCCAAACAAGTTTGAAATTTAAAACGAGTCATTCCAAAGGTAAGACACTTTTCGTGTTAATAGGTTTTTATGGAAGTTTGACTCTACCAGCTGCTGACAAGTACAAGCTCTAGCCCTAGTTGACTAGACTCTCTGGATTTCTGCCATGTGTTATTAAAATAGATAAAGTTGAGGTAGAATAGACAATGAATGCTAAAAGTTGTAGTTATAGATGGGTTGAGCTCTCCAGAAATAACAAAATACCTCTCTTGTAAATTTCGATTTCATGAGTATCAGTCTATGAGGTCACCTTTCTCAATCATTTCAGGTTTTCTCTAGGCTCTGACCCTCTACTGCTGAGCTAATGGAAATATATTGAAAGAAACCAATAGCAGGATAATCTTAGAGGTTCAACATATGAAGTTGGAGTAAAAAAAGCTAAGCGAGTGTGATAACCAACTACACCAGACGCCCATCCGTTTATGAAGTTGGAGTAGCTGCATGTCTGTGAATGATCAGCTACGTATTTCTTGAACTTATTGCAGCCTTTTAGTTTCTAGACACATATTGGAAGTTACATAGCCCAAGATGACTTTAACAAGAAGACTACAGCTGAATAAAATTCTAAAGTCTAGACTAGCATAATAATTTCGTCACACAGTTGAAAGCTGGAAAATTGTTAGTATACAAAAAAGCCGAAATAATATTAAAAAACAAAATTCGCAAACTTCATCCTAGCCTAGGTTGGGAAATAAATATTGACTTTGAATTATCTGACTGCTTAGCGACAAATACAATTCCTGATTTCAATACTGGTAGACACTAAAGAGTCCATATAGGACCTGTGTAGGTATACTAAGATGCATTTTTGGAGTTTAAGCAGGCGTAATCTACATTTTTCTTCTTTATATTTTTCTAGCTAGGTACATAGCAACACTAGAATAAGAGCTCAGTGCAATGCGTCTGAACACTATCATGACTGAAATGAATTTCTTGTATAGTCTGATTACTATACAGTACGTACCAGCCAGTGTTACCGCAGTTGTGTCAATATACTGTACCGATATGACAGGATAAATTTCGTTCTGTCTGCATGCACATGTCAGCTATAGTCATGTACAGTAGCTGATTAATTACGGGTAAATGTACAACTAGTACGTACGTACTGTACTGTATGTACTTCCGGGTGGTACAGCCGTGCTTTTATCCTCGGCCGGCCCGGGAAGCTAACTTTGAAATGGCTAGCTAAAATGGGGATACCTTCTTTAATCTTCCAATATTTGAAGAAGATTAAATCCTCTCAAGCTGGTATAATCTATTCAATCCTTTTATTATTAAATCTATTTCAGTATAGTGCAATAAATATTGTTTGTTCAATGAAGTTAAAGGGCATGTTTGATAGTCTTTTCAGACTCTTACTGTCGACTGAATGTCAGTTTACGAAGGCTACAATACTATGCGTAAATTAGGTACCGTTGCTGCGTATCTTTGAGTATAAGCAGGATAGTGACAGAGCTCTGCAGTGTCTTGTCTGGTCATGCGACAGGATATTTTCATCCTGTCTGACAATGCAGTAATACTACTGGCATAGACTATAGCTTATTGATTTCTACACAACGCCATTTCCATAAATACGTTGAGGCTGATCTCTGACTGCTCATATATATGAATTCACATCATTAATAAATAATCTGTTGTTGGAGTTAGTGGTCTTACAACTACGCGATTGCAAAATCGTGTAACTATGTACAATTATGTGAACATTAATTAATTTACACGATCGTAAACTCCCGTCACCAGCTAGTGATAGCCAGCGAGCTCAACTATACTGGCCGCATGTTGGTATACGTAGAGTAGTAGGCTATGTACTCGGTAGTCGATGGCTCTAGATCTCAAGCTTCTATAGTAGACTATATATATACGATATGGCATTGTATAGTCTACATAAACTTTTCAGAAACACAATTGGCTATAACTTTAAATAAAGTTTTAAAAGCTGAATCTTCAGTGGTCAATTATTTTTTTTCGTTAAGATCTTGCGTGCACCATGGTCAGACAATTCAGTCCCACCCATTTTTAGTATCAGCATTTTCAAGATTCTTGACTGGTGGCCATTTCTACTATGTTCTTAACGCTAATATACAAATTTACAACATGCCTTTAGAATACGGTTTTAAATGCTGTTCTAGAATTGTGCCAGGCTGCTAGCTATACAGGGGGCTTTGATGTTATGAAAATCTTTAAATATTTGCTAGCCTAGCCTATAGTTTGGCCATATACTAGTCTATACTCAATCAAGTACAGCACAGTATAATTTTACTCAAAAACCTTTTTTGAGTCATTTGGCATAGTTTTGAGCCGTCACTTTTGAGCTCCCACTTTCACAGTGCAGATGAAAGGGTATAAAATAGTACTCTGTTCATACGCTGATGATTACAATTACAAGGTATTTTCAGTTTACTAGACTGGGTCTGCTATTGCCATTTAGTTCAAAGGTCCAAGTCCCAAAGGTTTCCAAATTTGAAGGGGCCTCTGCTTATACTCTAAGTTTATGACTCGATTAAATTTAATTTTTCAATTCTTCGCACTGGAATCTGGAAGCTGGTCACTTGAGAGCAAATCAGTATAATAGGTGGAACTTGGAAGTACGTCACATATTTAGAAGTTCCAAAAAGCCACACCTTTACAAATAGTCTACCTAGAAATGGTTTTGCTGTATGCAACATATGAAGGCTGCGACGTCTAAAAGAAGTCGTGGAATCAATAGCTTAAGAGTATTTGTTTCCTTGCACATTTCCAGCAAGCCAGCAAGAAATTCCGATAGACTATTTAGATCCACTTACAACGTATACACTATATCTAGATTCTAGACTATACGTAGCTAATGAATTGCTAAAATTAAGGCTTCACTAGATTCGAGACTTAATTCTAACGGCTTACAGTTTTATGAGACCGGGCACATAATTGTTTCATACATTTTCTGATATATATATACTATAGGTATAGTATTGTGTATACCCATATGTATTTCTCCAAATCTTCATACGGTATTTAGATCTCGAGTCTGACTAGAGTCTCTAATAATAAAGACTCTCTATACGTACAGGTAATATAAGAAAAGTAAGCTTCAACGTCAGCTAATGACTCGATTAGTGCAATTAGCTGTAACAAAAGATGGTTTCATTAAGTAAAACAAAGAGTAGTTGTAAATTTTGGTCTACAGACTCTAGACTGAGTAGACTCTATATATTCCATGCATTAACGAAGCTTTATCATAATCTTCTTAAATCATTTTGCTAAATGTGTGCTCTTTATACTGTAATAGTAGACTATAATTTCACAGTCATAACTTAAGGCAATAAAAAATTGGCCACTTTGCATTCTTCTGTGCAGTCACCTATTTCTTTTGTTCGAAGCAGCTCAGGCGTCAAATGTAGACTAGTCTAGCGCATTCCAAAGTGAAACCACTTTATTTAATAGGTAACACAAGACGTACAGTAGGGCTGAGTAGGCTATATAGGTTTTAAAAGGAATCCTTTTATTATTAATTTTGGTTTTAAAAACAACAAATCTTTAAAATACGTACACCCTCAATGGTCCCTCATAGCTATTAAGCGTTATTACGGTTAGACATCCCGTATACGCTATAAAACGAAATATGTGGCTAATTGTATTATCATAGTTCAATATCCTCAAAGGTAGGCTATAAGTCACTATATCACTTATCGAATAGAAACGCACTACACTGAAAGTGTTAAAAACTCATAAATTCATGCTAAATAACAATGCATAGAAAATTGAGCTCTTCACTTATCAAATATGAACACAGTAGCTCGAAAGTGCTGAAAAATTATGAATCCGAAAGAAAGAAAAGAAAAATTATTACTTGCTAAGTCTTACTTAATAGACCTAGTTTAAGAACAGAATTTGTAAGATAATAATATCATGTAATTAATATAAAATAATTTGAGCAACTGTGAAATGAAAAAGTAAGAGGTGAGAAAATTTTAGTTGTTATTAAGCTCTCATAGTTTTTTGGATTATCTAGTGCCATATTTTAAGATTCTTGAGCAAAGCAGTTACGGTGGCGGAGGTGGGGGCGGAAATGTAAATGGAGGAAGTGAATATCGATTTCTAGGCTCCCCAGAAGCTACCTGAGATTCATGAAGTTGCTGCTGAGTGATAGTGGACGCTGCAGGAGGAGAGGGTTGCTCACCTACCAAATTATGCGTTGAAGGTGGAATGAACTGACTAAACGCAGGCTGTATTAGTTGCTGGCTGCCAGGAAATTGTATTGGGGGTAAGCGGATACCACCTGGTTCGGAAAATAATGAGGAGGGATTCAATAGTCTAGAAGCCGGAAAGGTTCTGGAAGTAGTAGGGACAGCTTCACTCTCAGTCAGTGAAGGATCTACGGCAATATTGCTTCGATCTGACCGATGTGCGTGTATTGGTGATTGCGACCGGCGGGCTGGAAACACCATGCTTTGTGGTCTAGATCGTTGGTAGTGAGCTTGTGGGGCCCATGAATCAGGAGACCTCTGCCGCTGCTGTTGTTCTTGGGGGATAGGAAGCACTGGATATCTGTGGTCAAAGGATATATTTGGAGTGTGCCTTGCAGGGTGCTGTGAGCCACCAAGTGTCGAGGCCCTTCGAAGGTCTGAATCACTATACAGAGGGGCGCCAAATTGAGATAAATGCTGAGTTCTTAAACCACTGGATGGCAAAATATCCGTATCAAATAGTGAAGGAGGCCCAGCATAAGATCTTCTGTTTGAACTTGCTATATTGGAATCGCCGCTAAAGCCATATGGATGGGAACGTAGCGCAATTTGAGTTTGAGCACTTCTGCTTCTGCTGTGTCCATGACTACTAGTTGTGTCTCTTCGTTGTAAATTTTGTGCGTACGTAGATGCTGAACTAGACTGAGTTATGTCTTCAAGTCTCTGCTGTTGCTGCTGTTGCTGCTGTTGCTGCTGTTGCTGCTGTTGCTGATATTGCTGCTGTTGATGCTGTTGATGCTGTTGCTGCTGTTGCTGCTGTCGTCGTTGTTGCTGTTGCTGTTGCTGCTGCTGCTGTTGTTGTTGTTGTTGTTGTTGTTGTTGTTGTTGTTGTTGTTGTTGTTGTTGTTGCTGTTGTTGTTGCACGTAGTAATACGAACTTTGAGGTTGATTTGGAGTCTGGCCAAAATGCTGTCGATCTAATCCATGCGGCCTTGGAAGCAACTGAAACTGTTGGGACTGCAATTCAGGTGGATTTTGTCTCGGGAATGACGGGGCTGGAGGAGGTAGTCTTTGCCATTGCTGCGACGAGAGCTGCTGTTGCTGTTGCTGCAGTTGTTGACTATTTTCTGAATAGCTGGCCTCCAGCCCTGACTGCAGATCTAAATCCGTATTTTCTAAAATTTCCATCGGCTGCAACTCCTGTTGTTGTTGTTGCTGGAAATCTGAAGGCTGCATATGAGGAGTACGCTGAGTCAATTGTTGTTGTTGCCCTAAAGAAATTCTTAGACCTCCAGCGGAAGATGGGCCCGGCACAGCCGGCCCTAAGGAGAGAGAAGACCCTGTCGTAGGACTGACCTTTTTACTAAAATAAAGCTCATTAGTTAGAATATATCTTCCATATTTCTCTCATAATTCCCGTATTGCTCACGTTTTGGTTCTTTTGAGGTTTTTCCTCAATCTGAGTCGAATTCCTTGATCGGATATAAGCCTAGAGAGCTGAGTTGACGGTAAGGAGCCTGGATATTGCTTAGCGGAGTAAACTGTGAAGATGTCAGACGCTATTGACTTGATGTATAAAACGGTTGATCCTCTAAATTAAAAGCATGAATTGTTTAGCTAGCACCACTTGTTCATCTGTTCACCCAATTCTGATATTCTAATTTTTTTGGCCTCAAGGATCTACTGAAAAGCTGGGAATAATCAAAATGTAGGTTGCGTGAAAATTGATGTATTTCGAAGGCGGGAAATAGAACAAAATAGTAGAGCTGACAGACAAAACAAGAGGTACAGGCCCATCAAAAAACAGGATTAAAAGGCCACAGAGAAAGAAGATGGAAAGGCTCTCTAATAAACTTCGTGCCAATAATTTTGATCTGATGTTAAATGACAACTGGCTCTCAGAGAAAATAACTTTGTGTCCCACATTCCATCTTCTTTCTTCTGTGTTCCTGTTCTTTTTTAATTCATTGCTAGTGGTTAGTAACGTACTAGAACAAAGATCAATAACTTACATGCACTCAAACAAATCAAATCGCAATCTGAACTGTCCTTCTTCTCGAATTGATATGTCACCAAAAACAAAAATGCCAATATCTTGCTAATTAGTTTTGTGATAGCGTAGAAAACAAACTGTCTCACCTCTGTTGTTTTCTTGAACCTTTTGTAATGAAGATGTAGTAGATCCTACTGTTATTGGCTCATATTCTTCCACATTGCGAGTCTCTTTTCGAGTAGTGACGGCAAGTTGATTTAAATGAGCATCATATAGACAGCAAATCATGAAAAAAGATCGCTCGTTGAGCCACATCTGGTGTATGTCGTTATCCTCCACAATTATTTGAACAACCGGGGGTGGGTTTATTGATTTCCGTTCAAATAGACCTAGAAGAAATGTTAATGTTGCGCGCAATAAATACAAGACAAAAACATTACCTTTATCTCTAGAGACAGTGCATTTACTAAGCTGAGGCTGTTGGCGAATTAATAGTCGAATGTAATCTAAGCTAATTCGAGCACAAACTTGTTAGAAAAATGAAACTCTTATGACTGGTCGACAAGCCTTGTTTCAATATGCGTTCATTTGTTGCCGTTGACTTACCTATATGATTGATCGGAACCCTGTTGTGGTTGTGTGGTATGAGTCGCTGATGAAAATATTGGTAGCGGAACCCCTCCCCTGCTTTGCTGATGTTCTGGATTCAAAGGCAGAGTCCCTGGCCGATTCATATGCCTAAACTGTTGCTCGAACTTGTCTTTCTGTAATTGGCTTGTATTGCTCTTCTTTCTGTCTTCTTCAGTGACCAGAAAAAATGAACAAGTTAAAGCGCTAAGGGGAAGAAAAAAAGAAAAGGGAAGAAGTATGACGAAAAATTTATATTAGAAAGTCGAGATATGGCAGAAATTTGGGCTGAAGGTGTAGACTTTTCGTCGAATTTTTGAATTGAGGTTGGTGGAGGTGGACTCAGATATTCTTACAGATCGAGCTCAAGTAAGACAATCCTGATTTGAAAATGGCCACGCCTTTTGGTGAAATTTTTTTGCGTAGACAGGTCGACTGTAAGTTTGCCGCTCGTACTTAGATTTATAAGATTTTTGGTTGCAGTTGTATGGTGACTTCGTGGATGAGAGGTGATAGTCGGTTTGAAAATGCTGACGCCAAACTCGGTTTGTTTGATCATTAATTTTGACATAGACTAAGTTGAACCCAAAAAACACCTGCAATTGCTTTCTAAAAACTGAAAATGTAGGTAGGGACTTTTCTGAATTACTGAACATAAGACTGGAAGCCGCAAAAGGGAAAATGTGGTACAGTTGCAAATATTAAAGAATTTTCATTCAACCACATGAATGGCGACTGGGAGGGGCAACAAAGTATGTAACGAGCGAAATATTGGTTGCGCAAAGTAAAAGGAGGGACGAAGGTGAAGAAAAAATCGCCATCAAGCAGACTGAAAATGTCAACAATTTGAGAGGAAAACTTTCACGGAAGAAAAAATACAGACTGGAGGGAGTATATATAGAAAAAGTTGAAAAAACGCCAACGACTTGCTATGTGAGTTTGACGTCCCATTGCTGATTTACATATATATGGGGTCTTGGTAGTAAGACAAGATGGGTATACCAAAAAGCGACAGTGGGGGCCCGGTACTTGTAGTTCAAAGACATTCTCAAAAGAAAATTAAAAAATAGAGGGCTAGGTTTACTATAGCTTCACATACCTAGGCTATAGCTAGTACTAGTGTATAGCACTGTATACCTCAGTAGCGCTATACCACCGTGTGCCCAAAAGAAGAACAGAAATTATAAGTTCTTCTGGCCAGTAGAAGGTGAGACTATTTTTTACACTGTGATATTAACAGGATATTATAACAAACCTGCCGACCGATCTCATTTGGCGTCTTCCACGTACGTCCTGATTTCATGAATACTCGCATGACGTAGAAATTTCAGAAGGATCTCTGTCAATTACTGTAACTATGGTCTGGACTCTGGATGTCGTCTAACTTGCAAACTTTAACATCATGTAGACCGAATGTGGACAGTTGCATGCATATTTTCTACAGATCCCATCGACACAGATGGACTGATCATAACAGAGTGACACAAAAATAAATCATGGATAAATACAACATACTGTAATTCAAATTCTCGCCAACAGAATTCATAATCAAAAATTTCTTAGGCTTTTACTAAAGCTTATGAACTTATATTTCTAAGCTTAGAGCGCATCAACAAGACAAGTTGTTACATATCAATGAAGGCACCTTTATACTGTATGTAAAAACAATTACCATTTGATAGGATGCTCTTAGAGGTAAACAAAATATGAGCAGACACCTTACGCTTTAGAATCCATGACTACAGGAAGATATTTAAACGAATGTATACATAAGGACTTGCTGGATTTCTTCTAGACCATATACAGTTCTAGAACAAAAGTATTATTGCATTAGCCTTTTTACACCTAAACCGCTGCACTTTAGTACTTATGTATTTCATCTAGAATAGCTAATCATTATCAATAGCTACGTATAAAATATATCATTACTGTAGAATCAGTGTAGATAGAAAATACTATCAACATTTAGTAGCTATACTACTTTGGCTTTAACAGTTGCGTTCACTAAAAAATAATGGTTTTTGAGGAACTTTATTATAAGGTTTTAGAGTTTTAACAATTATCTAATAAAAAACTCATTGAAGCCGAAAAATTGCAAACTAAACGCTGACATTATATATACTGTAATATCCAGAGAATTTTCTATCGACAGTGATGATATATTTTATAGCTATTGATGATGATTAGCTATTCTAGATAAAGTAGTCTAGTACTAAAGTGCAGCGATTTGGGTGTACAAAGGTCAATACGAAAATACTTTTGTTTAGGTACAGTACTAGCTATACAGTACAGTATATGCAAAATCCTCTCGACATAGATTAGCCTGCATATATGGTTATATAACTTTTTCGCTAATTAATGTTGTCTGTATATAATGGGTTTTTTTCTGTACATCTCAGACAACTTAAAAAATCTAATATCGAGGTATGTCTCAATTGATTTTTTTGTATATACTTTTGTCCATATTTTGTCTCCAAATTCCAAATATTTTTTCGATGTTGACACTTAAATTTGCTTGAGATATCGACTTAACTGTTGACTAAACGCTGAGTCAGCACTGACTCAGCAGTACTTCTGAAGACTACAAATACTTTAGTTAGACTACTTAAAAAAAAAGTTGTTTGTGCCAGTCACTACCGGTATATCTATATTTTGTTTTTATTTTGATAGGCCGGCTCAGTACTAATAAACGCAATACTTTCTTTTTATGCCTAAGCGAAGGCGGTGATGAAAATCTCACCCCGTTACATTTAGCTAGCAGTACTTTTCGAGATTTTGAGTCATGTAGTCTAAATTACATTAGCTGAAAGGCGCCGTACATGCTTATTCTAATATGACGTTTACTAGCCAATGAATGGCTGTAGAATCCACTTAGAAAAAAAAGGTGAGCCGATGGCTTGCTTTACGCAATGTCTTACCCTATTAAAGTTGGCATATAAACCACCATGCCTGAATTAATTCTTTTGGTATATATCCCTACTTGCAAAAAATTTTGAGTGCTCTAATTAGCTGTAACCAGTCTTTTTAAGTACAGTAATATTGAATAGTATTTTTGCACGTTGTTCCGTAATGCATGCATACTATATCATATTAAGGATGGGTAGACTATAGTACTATACCATATACGTAGCTACGTAGTCTACTAGCTAAACGGTTCAAGATATAACTGCCAACTATCAATTACTCAAATAAGAAATTTGTACAATTCAGCTATTTTTTAGTATAGCTCTAGTGCTCTGTGCTTTGTTACTGAATGCTTATAGTGATTTGTGTTATCAAAGCTGTCACTTTTCAAAATTTCCTCAAGCATGAGTAGTATTAGTCTAGTACAATCACCAAACATAATGGGTTTACGGGCTCTCATAGTAATAGAACTGTCAAGACATATTTTAAATTTGAATAGCATGCCAGACGTGTTTCCTGTACTAATCAGGTTATAAAAAATGACTTACCAGTAGTTGATATCTATGTCATCTGCACACATGAAGGTCTTAAAATCGCATTCTAGTACGATACTATTTGAAAGCCGAAAACTAGTAAACTTTAAATATACCATATATCTCAATCAGCTCTAGGGTATTTGACATGGGCATCCTATTCTTACGTCTTTGTGCTTGTGTGGAGATATTTGTACAGTATACAAAAACATCTGGTTGGCAACTGTAGCGTGTGTGATCAATTAACTTCCCTAGTTATTTTGTAAGCCGCACATGCATGCTATCAACTTTCAAATGGGTCAGATTTGCTACTACGCATTCTATTATGAATTGTTCCTTCTCATTAGATACATTTATGAATATGGGTTCTAATTCAGTTCTAACGTCTTTTGTATTAGTTGATATCCACCCGCTAATCGTTCCTCCAGAAGGGATGATGCACCCAGAAAAGGTACGAGGAACTAAGAATCATCAAAGACTACAGAGCTGACATGCTGATAAGAGAATTATTTGTCTGTCTGGCAAAATACTGAGCTAAATAGCACCATGTGCACATGAACGTTAAGGAACCGGTACAAAATTTTGATCATGATGAAGGAGCGGAAGAAGAAATTCTCGCCCATCAAACACAATAGACACTAAAAGTGTTAATAATTTATAATAATTCGAAAGTAACGATTTTCTTTAGGATTTATTTAAATGCAACAATAAAGAAAAATTACCGGTATTATTTATTTTCAGTTTATGAATTTTAATAATACAAGGATTGATTTTCAGCACTTTCAGTGCATTGTGTTTATATTTGATGAGTGAAAAGTTCTGTATACAAGAAAAATTGGTCTGGTTGTGACGTCATTTTTGACTCATGTTTGATTGGCTGAATAATCCTCCTGGAAATCTCTAAGGATTTGCCAGCGTAAGTTCAAAAGTCTTGCCGGTGTCGCTAGATTGATCCTTACTTGTAGTTGATGATCTGAGAAGAAAAATAGTGAAATAAAGATGACGTCCTCCGGGAGCAAGCATAGCATCTCAGTACCTATATAAACTATACTGGTAGATAGATAGCTAGACTAGTCTGCCTGCACTGCCGGATAAAGCAGGATAGGGCTATTTTCCAAAGTGCACCCCAACTTCAACGCTGAAAATCTAACTTGTTTTTAAAAGAATAATAGTAATATATTGGTCTGCTCAGCTAGTCACACATCAATGCTGAATACATACTAGTATATAGCCAAAGTTACAACTCTTCTAGACACCTGTTGATTTTTGCTTTATTAGCTGGTATAAATCTCATTGTCATTGCATAAAACCCTGGTTAATACTAAATTAGTTTCTTTAAAACATTAAATTTGAAGTGCGCAAGAAATGCTTGATTTTTTAGCTAGTCAGGCGGCTATTGCATAGCCATTTAGTTGTGACCCTAGATAGTTTTTTGATTGATCAAATAATTATAAAAAGATTTCAAGTGGTTGCTTAAAGCCTTGAGGAGATATCTCATGCTAAACATGGCAAATCTGACTGTATTAGCTCAGGTTGCTAAAACGTTTGATTTTTGAAAAGTAGAGTCTCAAGTCTTCACCATCACCAATATTAAACCAATCTATATAAATATCAGCTTAGTTCATCTGACTGTCTATTATATTCAACCTTCATTTTACGACCTACTGCGTACGACGCATTGCGTGTTAGTCTACTGTTCACAATTGACTCTAACGTCTCTGTGAGGTTTATTCTGATGCAAAACGGTTGCAGTTTAAAGTTCATTAGTACTAGTATTCAGCTAGCTAGCTGCACGTAGACTAGTACTATTATACTAGTCTAGCAAAAAACGAGCCCTGAAAACAAACCTGTACAAGACATGACTCAAGGAAATATATAAATACAGTGCATAGTCC
>JAJMKT010000292.1:0-28836 GCA_030563985.1 Geotrichum restrictum
TTATACCTTTTTTTTTTTTTAATCTTTCAAGGTTCGTTATTGATCTAAGTTCTGAGCACTTGGCTCATAGCACCGGCGCCACCTTCTTGAGCCAGAATTTCGTAATAGGATTGAATAGTGGTAACGGCAACCAAAATTGCAGTACCGCTTCCAAGGGATCCAAGAATATCTGAGGCAACGGCAATGAGGCCAATCATGGCACCTCCGACTGAAGCAGCGACAGGAATGATGCGACGAAGTTCCTTGGCAACAGACACATCACGGTGTCCGAGAATAACAATACCCTGGGCCTTGAACAATTTAGCCACGTCGCGGGGACTGGAGCCTGAAATTTCAGCCCAGGTCTTGGCAAAGATGGACGAGGCAACAACCACAAAGACAACGTAGAAGATAGTCTTGAGGGGGTCCCACAGGGCCTCAACAACGTTGAAGGGAGGTTGAATGTAGTAGGCGAGCCCAGAAACAGCAAAGGACTGAGAAGATCCGGGGCGTGATTCCCAAATACCAAAGATACGGACCAAAAGGTTGCTGGGAAATTGCTTGAACAGAGCCTGTGAAAGCAGCGAGATGTTGGCGGTAAAAGAGGAGAGCAAGTAAATGGGCATGGAACCAGTGTAAAAAAGTCTAATGGGGTAGTTGGAGACAGTGCCGCGCATCTTTGTTGACTTGACAGGGATATCTACTCTAAAGGAGAGCAGGTAAACAGCCAGTCCAAAGGTGAAAATAGTAGCGTAGACTTGGAGCAGGTTGGGAAGGTGAGAGCGGAAAAAGGATTCGACGATAGCGTGCTTGAGACTCTTCCGAGAGTAAATATAGTGGAAAAACGCAATGACAGCTCCAGTGTACTCAGTACCACGACCAAAATCATTAGAACTGAGCGAAAAGGCTTTCCAAAATACTTGCTGGCAAATGTTGAGAGTAGTGAAGAAGGAAATTCCCGGACCAAATCCATATCCTTTGTCGAGAATTTCGTCCATAAGAATCACAAAAACCCCGCCGCCCACCAACTGGAGAAGCAAAAGAACAATAACACCAGCACCAAGCTCGCTAGGAGCGCCGTACAGGCCAGAGAAAACAACGGCCAACGCATGAGCAGTAGTGATGAGAATCGCAAGCAATTTTTGAGCGCTCTGAAACAATTCACGGTCACCCTTGAGGTCGAAGTTGACGTCCAGAAGTTGAGCACCTCCAAGCAGCTGGAAGATAAGGCCAGCGGTGATGATGGGCGTAGTTCCGAGCTCCATGAGAGATCCGCGTGAGCTGGCCAAAATGGTTCTCAGCCAGTATAGGGGGTCGGAAGACTCTGATGAAACGATGCCGTAGAGAGGCATTTCGCTCATGACGAAAAAGGCCAGTGCCGTCGCGGCGGTCCAGGTAACTTTTTCATCAAACGCAACCTTCTTGAGAGGCAGTTCTACCTCTGGAAGGATTGGCAGAAAGGGTTTGACGAGGTCAAGCAATCGTAATTGACCACTCATTGTGTGTGTGTGGGATGATGAAATGGGAGATGGATGGATGATTGATGGATGATTGATGGATGATAGGGATGGGGTTGGTGGGTGGTTTATAAAGAAAGAGAGAACAGGAGAAGAATTCTTAGGTGTTGGTGGGAAAGTGGGAAAAAAAAGGGATTTGGTGAAATAAAGGGAAAGAGTAGTAGGTGGCTGTTTTTTACCATGATTTTGCTGTGCACCTGCCAAATCGATTCCAAATATCCCTAATTCTGTATAATTCTGTATAATTCTGTATAATTCTGTATTAATTCCTCCTAACAGCCATGGTAAAGTACTATACGATCATTACAATCGGGCTTAATACGCTCGGAGTCAAATTGATGTGCAATTGGCCAAATTGCACAACGTCACAGAAAAGAAACGAAATTTAATTGGATAAAAAGACACGAAAGCACTTGCAACAGTCTAGAATCGCTGGATTTTAAGAGGTCGATAATACAGATTATCTGATTTTACGGGTAAATGTAATCACAAAGAGTTAAAAAAGGAATGCTTTAACTATGGAGAATGATGCTATTGAATGATCATTGACATTGAAATGTTACTAGTTACTGGTTCTGTACAACTCTAATGGATATAAGTTAGCAATAGATCTCAAAAGCAGTCAAAAGAATATTTGAGTCAAAGTCATGAATGGAAGTCAGATAGGAGCGAAAGACTAATTTCTAGATGATTCATCAATGGGCTAGTACCCTCAGATGAACTATGCTTGAATATTTATCATCATATCATGAAAGAAAAAGGGCGCGCGTTTGTAAATTGCAAGGGAAATAGAACATACCATTTCACAAAGTGAGAATGAGACAGGTGTGCACACTCATCGCTAAAGATGAGAATGTCTCTGAGTTAATGAAAAGTCAAGTGAAGAAGATGAAAAGATTTTGTTTTATAGACTCAACTGGTTACCCTGTTTTGCAAGAAGCCCTAACGACAAGACTTTGTTGAGTTGAGCTCTAGTTCCTAACCACCATGTGTATTTAAGACTTGCAGCTTAAAGCTTAAAGCTTAAAGCTTATAGCTTATAGCTTACAGTTTACAACTTACAGCTTACAGCTTAAAGCCTAAGACTTGTACCTTTATTTTATTTTCTTGTTGATTAGGCCTAGTTGAATTGGTCAACGCAGGGCTCAGCAAAACAACACATTTTCGTATCAATTTTGTTG
Organism: Geotrichum restrictum; assembly: GCA_030563985.1. Lineage (NCBI taxonomy): Eukaryota > Fungi > Ascomycota > Dipodascomycetes > Dipodascales > Dipodascaceae > Geotrichum > Geotrichum restrictum. The sequence goes on from JAJMKT010000292.1 coordinate 2,678, forward strand.
TTTAATGACAAACGAAACGACTGCACTTGCAACGTGTGGACCTACATCAACATACTGTACACGATAACAAACACTGCAACGACGTCTTTAAATTACGTTCATACCGTCGTTCATAGCCAACGTTGATGATGTCAATACGTCAATGTCAATGTCAATGTGAATATTAATGCCATTAGACTATATCAATATCAATATCTCAATATCAATGCCATTTTGCATGAAAATGAAAATTGAAAAAAGAAAAATGACAATCAATTAGTATTAATCCTACTCGTTAAACGTCGTTACACCATAATTGATTTTCATTCTTCTTGTGCTCGCATATCACTGGTCATAATAATATTTATCTTCAATCACGCGTTGCTTGAACCTATCTCCATACGATATCTTCCATACCAAATATTCCCTTTTGTGTTTCAATCTCTCGTATAATATTCCCTTTAAACGCTTTGAAATTTATAACCCACTTCCCTACTTCCTTATTCTCTTCTTTTCTTTCTTCTCGTTCTTTTCCTTCTTCTTCTTTCATTATTTTTTTGCCTTTTTTTTACCTTTTTTTACCTTTTTTTTTTAACGCTTCACGCTTCTTCTCTATAAGCTCACACCATTGAAAAACTTCTAACTCTTCTTCTCTTCTCTCCTCCTAATCATTTTTCTCTTGTTCTAAAAAACCTCTCTCCAGTCATCATATAGACTCTAGAGTCTAATTTAATCCTACTTCAACAATGCCTTCTATCCTCATTATCAACCCGAACTCGTCGAAAATTGTCACCCAAAACCTTATGCATCTCCTTGACCCGGCTCCAGACTTTACCTACAAGTTTTTTACAGGCCCCTCTAGTGACCCTTCTGTAACAGTTACTGATGCTGTTATTGCAGCCGCTGCAGCTGCCCGCAAAAGTTCAGGCTCCACCACCACTTCACATACGAAAACTTCTTCTACTTCTACTACTGGCGGCGCCAGTATTGATATCGCGCCTCCTCCTCCTCTTTCCAATTCAGCTGATACTCACCCTGATGCTATCGCCGTCGCTACCGCCCAAGCTAACGCTGAGACTGCTTCTGCTATCGTCTCTTCCAGAAGTGCCACTCCAGCAGCCACTAGTCGGCCCACTACCACTACCACTACTACTACTACTTCACAAATCTTCGCACCCGCCGAAATCGACTCCTTCACTACCAGCATCACGTCAGCGGCAGCATGCTTGCCGCTGCTTTTGCCCATGCTCGACGACCACGACGCGTTCCTTGTAGCCTGCTTCAGCGACCACCCCTTGGTTCACATGCTTCGCGAAAAGGCGGGCACCAAACCTGTGCTGGGAATATTTCATGCCTCGGTTTTGAATGCCATTGCAATGGGCCGCAAGTTTGCAATTGTCACTACACTGCAAGTATGGGAAAAGTTGCTTGATGATGCGGTGTTGGCGATGCTGGGGTCGCTGTATAACTATGCAGGAACTATTTCGACTGGCATGGGCGTGCTTGAGATTCATGATTTGCCTCACGAACAGGTTACGCGCAAATTGGTCGCTGCTGCGAGAGAGGCTGTTGATAAACGTGGGGCTACGATATTGATTATGGGATGCGCGAGCTTATCGGGTCTCGACTCGGCTATCAGGCACGCCGTGGGCCCCACCATTCCAGTTATCGATGGCGTGGTGGCTGGTACTGATATTTTGGCCGCCCTCGTACGAAGTGCCCACTCGTCTAATGCCTTTTAAAACTTTTTTTTTTTTTCAAACTTGTGTAAGCTACAGAATGTAGTGAGCTGCACAAGCTATTAATTAATTAATCAATGAATACAAAATGCCTGGATTTCTGTTCAAAATAAAAAAAAAAACTGCTGCTGTAGTCTATGTTATTGCTATGGTTTTTGTGGGTGCATTTTTTTTATGTACAGTACATGTGTCAAATCATTTCCTGTTGATAACCAAACTTCGCGTATGAATCAAGGCCTGCATAAGTTTGGTCTCCAGCTTGAAATTCCGGTCCTGCTCTGCATCTGCTGTCAGCCCTGTTACTGCCTGACCATTGTTATTATCCGGAGATGGAACGTTGTAAAAATCAAGGGCCCTGATAAGCCAACTGGTTCTGTCTTCCGCAGCCCCAATAGCTTGTTGGTTTGTGGTATTCTCAACAGCACTGACTCTAGCAGTGAGATCATCACTCACGACATTTTCGACATGTGGTCCATCACTCACGCTACTTTCGACATGTGGGTTACCAGTCTCGAGACTCTCAACATCTTTCGTTTTCGAGTGCTCAGCTTCAATGCCTTGCCCCGCTAGAGTAAGACGCATCTTTTTGGTATTATGAATTTGGGTTGGTTCATCGACATGATTTTCAACATGATTTTCAGCAGTAGTAGTAGGATTTGGATTATCTGGCTGCTGAGTGTAATCAATGTTTTCATCATTTGGAATACTGTTGTTGTTATTGTTGTTTTTGGTACTGTTGTCGTTGCTGCTACTGATTGTGTCGTTTGGTTCTTCTAGCTCAAGGTACTTTCTCTTCGCAGGCCTACCGACCTTATTCTTTGCATGTTTTTTACTGACAAGAGTAGTTGGGGATTCGAGCGTTGCAATTGGAACAATAGACGGAGGTGCAACGAGGGCCAGAGTCTCTCCTGCCAAATCTACATCGGCAACTGGGGCCGGTATCTTTTTTGGCACCATTGCCATATCGACATCTAGCAACGGCTCCGAATCTGCAGGCACTGACTCATCCTTAACTACCGGCACATCATTCATAACCCCTGTTGTCTCTGGAATTTGAGCCAATTTTGCTGAATTTTCTTCGGGCGCTGAAGGAATTGGGACCACTTCTGGAACCGCAGGACTCGCAATCGCTGACACCCCTGACATATCCAGCAACACCTTAGCTGCCTCATTTGCCGCTGCCATTGACAACTCCTCAGACGCAGGCTTTAAAGAATCAATTTCATTTACCTCCGTAGGACCCTGGTTTGTAACACTTTGAACCGTCACTTCTTCATCACTATCACTATCGTGAAGTATAATCTCAGCCGACAAAAACCCTTTTGAACTGTTCCGTGTTCGCCTTCTTGGGGGTACGGAGCCGTCTGTAACTTCAGACAGCGATGCTGACTTTTTCGCAACAAATGAAGGTGCTGGGGATGGCTTTGTTGCTAATAGCGAACGAGATTTGGCAGCAGGTACATTTTTTTCTGTAGCTGGCGCAGAGTCTACGCTTACTGGGTTTGATGGTGGCGGGGCTGACGCTACTGGCGATTGAGAACGAGACGTGATGGGCAACCCATTGTTATCCCTAACACGATGGATCCGGTCAGTCGCGGGAGTTATTTTCGATTTTTCCTGTCGTTTAGCTGCCTTTCTTTTATCCTTCACCACAGATGCAGACGTGGACTTGCTCTCATCGGTAGCTACAGCAGCGAGTAATGGATTCTTCATAGTATCAGTAGCATCCAATTTCGATAAACCCCTGTTATCCGTGAGCTCAATTGCGGCTCCGATTTGGCTGTCATGGCGTTTGCTCTGTTCGTGTTCACTAATTACTTCGGTTTGAGCTGGCCCCTTTTGATGTGGTTCTGTGTGCGAAGCTAGCTTAGCCACCTCAGGCTCAACCTCAGGCTCAGATTCAAAATCAGGCACAGACACAGACTCAGATTGAGGTCCATCGAGAGCGGACATAGAATAAGGAGAAATCACTTGTGTGTCTGCCATATCCTGGTCTTCAATTTCAACATGTTTGGGCTCCTCAGCATGCTCAAGGGCGTCTTCAAAATTATCATCCATATCAACATCCTCATTCTCTTCGTCGACATCAATTGCTATGACCTGAGGTTTGGGGCGCTCCAGTAAAATATCCTCCTTGATGTCTGGAATTACATCTGCTACTGGTGGTAACTGAGAAATGCCGGCCTTAGTGCAGCTCACAATGGCCCCATGGCTAGGTAGTGTCAATAATAGATGCTTTGGTGGCGCACACATGCGGCGATTCAGAATCGCCTGCTTTCGTTGTTCACTGGACAGTGAGCCTTTCAGCTCCAGTAAATCAGCAGGCACCGCATTTCGAGAATGACGACTTGCAAATATTTCAAGTGCGTAGCGGCATTCCAAACCAAATAAGTTATCAAGGCTCAAGCAACTTTTAATAAATTCATGGGTTGCCGCTGGCCAGTCATAGATATATTGATTGCCGGTTATTGTTTGTTGGGGTCCTAAACCCTCAAGATTGGAAAGAGAAGTAATGAGCAAACCACGCACTATTGTGGCACTCTCAGACTGGCCTTCCGTGAAAACCAAGATCTCACGCAAAAGACTCGGTGGTAGAGCAGCATAAGAGTCTATGCTTTCAAACAAGCTTTTCAGAAAATCCAACAGAGTATCAAATGTCACAAAAGTTCGGTCGGTTGCTGCTGTATTCATCACTTTAGACACGAGCTCTAGGAATGATGTCCAGTTAGCGTGGTCGGTATTCAAACTTTGCCAAATTTCTGGCTTTGTTACGTTGATTTTCAAAAGATTCGTAACAAAGTAAAACAAGACAACTGCACTGCTGCTCAGTTTTGACCCGCTGGATATCAATATGTCGTTACTGTAAACGCCTGCCACATCTTTCATGAACGAGCTCATAAGACCTGCCGAAAACCATGCATTGGTGTAAAGTGTAAGAAGAATAGTCCAATACCGAAGTCCTAAGTCACGTTCTGGAGAAGGATTTTGAACCTTTGCAAACGAGTGCAATCTAATCATATTGTTAACAGTTACCAGTTGCGGATCATCGAGGCTAGTTGTATTTTCAGTAATCTTAGTCGCTTCGTATATACAGGTCCATAGCGGCTCTATGGGGAAAGCCGGGCTATACGTCATGTTAACCAGCACGGTAGTAATATCGGCCAGAAGTGTCTTTGAAGGAAAAGCGAGTAGTAATTTGAGTAGTTTCATGTACGCGAATTTGGAATGATCAGTGCCAAAAGAAACTCTAAGCTTTTGAGTAAACTTCATAATGATTGTCCAAAGCAAGATAACAGGGTTTATATCAAACGTGTCTTGGGAAACCGATTTTGACACTGTGCCTGTCGGCGATGTACATCGCATAATGTAAGGCCCGGTAACAGAAACTGAAAATATCATATTTTCCTTTAGCAATTGCACTAAAACAGGCTCACATACATTTACTAATGAATGGAGCACTTGGTCGTCATTTGCGAGGACCACTGAGTTGTTCTGATCAAGTATTTGCACAGTTCCATTCATGATTGTTCGCAGAATGTTGTAGCTATCCCCCGATAGTTTAGAAGATGTTTTCTGTTCCCGATACATTTGTTGGCAGGTGAGCGCAATAAAGTTGTTCCATGTGGATGCCCAAGGATCGACATCAAGGGAGAGCTGAGGAAACACAGTGTTGAGCAAGTCGGCTATTATAATGTGTGATTTTGAGCGCACCCAGCGGGGAGGCAAGGCAGGAATTCTATTAAGGTCAATGTGGCTTTCAGTAAGTGTGCTTGCATTCCAAGAGAGCATTGTTTTACTGGGAGAATTAGAAATGTATGAGATGGGGGTAGAAGGTGTATGTACCGGCTCAATGCGAAACAGTGTCGGTAGAATTTCCAGCAAACGATTGCGACGGTGGGTTTGGCGTGGTCCCTCTTTGAGGTAAAGGCGAATACAAGTCTCAACAACATCAGTCCAAAACACGTCCAGTTCTGCGGTATTGTTGAATGAATTGATGAAAGCAGGATTTAAGCATGAGTACAAAATGTGAATGGAGCATTGGTCCGCCTGCGCGTAGACAGCACTACTGGTTGACAAAAGTAAGCGCAACGGGCGCATTAAAGTGACAATAGATTTTGTGTGTTGCTTCGTTTCAGACAGGTTTGCTAGTTCCATTGACAAAGGAAACTCCGCTGAGATGTAAATGTAGTCGCGCCAGGCTTGCAACATCTGAACTTGAGCTGAAGGGATACCCTTTTCAAACACAGCCTGAGCAATTGCTATCCATGTATTATAGTATTCCCAGTCCTCGAAACGTTCATTAACTCCCCATGCTTGTATGAGACGAGGCAGAGTGGCCCATAGCAAGGCTGCGGGGCGAGCGGTTTCTGAGTGTGAAAAAAAATTCTCAAAAGCCACCCGAAACATGTCGATCAGCATTACAGAGGAGGTTTTGTCATTGTCAAGAGGTTTGCGAAAAACTTGAACAATAGTTCGGGCGATTCGGGTATCGCGGGGCCGTTTGAGACACTCCTGTAGCACTAGAAGGGCTTTGTGACGGACTTGGATGTTTGAATCCACGAGTGAGTAGATTGTACGTGGCAGCCAGTCCTGAGGCCTCTGGGCAAGAACCGAATATGAAGACAGTGTGAAAACGCGGAATATATTGAGGGACTCCAAGATCAAGCCCTGGGAAGAGAATTTGTTGCTGTTGCTGAGAGTTGATAGAAAAGCAGCAACAATTTTTGGGGTCATGGCCCTGGGGACATGTTGATTTGAAAAAAGATGGAAGTAGCCGCCAATGATTGACTGTTGACGTGTTAGTGAGCAAACAAACTAGAGATAATAAGCACTTACCTTGGGAGCAGCGGGGTCAGAAAGCCCAGTAAGAGCATGTGTTAGAAACCACAAGACGAGATTGGTATCCAGTCGCTCAGCAATCTCACGGACAAACATGAGATAGTCGACACAGCGGACAATGAGAGAGATTCGCTTTGAAGCTAGCCTATCGGATTTTGAGTCTGCCTCGGCCGCAATAAGATCGCGACGAGCCAGTTTAAGGATTTGCTCGCTCTTGGTCACGAGCACAGGAGTAGCCGTTAAAGACTTGTACGACCTTAAGACCATGTATAGGGCGCCATAAATAACTAGGTGGTTTTTACTTGCCGACTTGTTGTTGTCGATTGAATTGTTAATGAGGCAAGTGCAAACTATGGTTGAAATTACCTCGAGGTTGGGAATGGACTCTAGATCCACGGAGCAAGAGTAAATGGCAGCGAGCAAAGCAATGCCAGTTAATTTAGTTGGAGGAGGGCGATCAAGCAGTGAACCACTTTGTCGTCTGATTGGTGAGCCATTACCGTTTGCATTGTGTCGCTCTGGGGACTTTTTCAGAATTGATTTGCGCGGCACAGACGAGTATATGGGTAAGGAGGTGAGTACGTCCGAAAAGCGGGCCCGTTTTATGGATGACGAGGGTGTAATTGAGGGAGTAACAATGGGATCCACGAGATCAAACCGTCTAGGGGTTTTAGGAGATGCCATGGTGTGTGGTAAAGTGGTAAGTGTGAAGCTTTGTGGTGGAGTAAAGAGATGAAGTGTTTTGTTTTGGGGAGTGTTTATAATTACGCGTTAATTACATTTCTATATTGGGAAGATAGTAACTACAGATACGGCAGACGCGTTTGGGGTTTGGGTTTATAGCACAACGCGTAAATTGAAAGCTCTCGTCAACGTCGTCGTATAATTGGCAATTGGTAGACTCACTAGACAGTCATTACAGTCCTGAGAACAATGTAAAGAGCTTCATGGTTATAGTCTAAAATTAACCTAACTCCAGTTGTTGGGGCTGGTAGGCTACGCAGGCCTGAGGGTTGCCGTGTTGTCGGACTCTATCTTTCTGAGATGGGTCACATTGACTGGAATTCTCAAAATTACGCAGTAACAGTATCAAATATACGCATCCTATTGTAGTCTTGGTAAACTGTTATAAATTACAGCATTGACCTAGGGAAAAGATTTACTAGATTCTACGGTATGAGCATACTATGAGGAGAGCTCTAGCTACCTATGTAGAGAGAGAGCGCAAGAAAGAGAGCGCAAGAAAGAGAGCGCAAGAGAGAAAGCGCTAGAGAGCGAGCGCTAAAAAAATGGCACGTGCATGTGCGGCTGTACATACAATTCAACTGGAAGCATGTATCCGTACTATGCGGTCGCTGACGATAAGGCAATTGTTAACACGCCAGCCATAGCACAGCTGATTCTCTTTATTTCGTTGATCCAAGGTAAGTTACAGTAGCATCTCTTTTATCTGGGGTAATTTAGATATCGATTAGGAAAATCTAGCCTTTGAGAAGAAGTGGAGGACCTGGAGGGCCTATACGTAGGTGGTAAGGCAGATTCAGGACAAAAGATTACAGAGTATCTTGCATTATACACCCCCGGCCCCAGATCGATGTCAAGCTACGCGTACAGGAAACCTACAGGGTCGACGGATATGTGCACACTGCACACAGGTGGTTGGCATATTGGCAATATTCCGCTCTCTTTGGTTTCAAAAGCAGCCTCGGTGTAGCTTTGTTACCTTTGTAAAAAGTTTGTAGCGCTCTTTGGGCGTACGTCTCTTCACGATCGACAGGAGCGCTGTCAGGAGGCTTGCCCTTTATGAAATCGGCTATTCACTTTTGTTTTCACTTTGTTTTCACAATGTTCAGTGTGAATTCACAATGTAGACTCTTGTAGAGTCGTAGAAGAGTCTATGTCACGCATGTGTGCGCGGGTATCACGATTTCAAGTTAACTTTGTTTTATTGTAACATGTTTGTAGAGTCTATAGTCTAGTCGACTTTAACGGAAGTAGTACGTAGTGAGCGTGATCAGCTATAGCGTAAATTTGTAATTACTACTGTATACATGAAAGAATGAAGGAGTGAAGAAATGAAAAAAGTTGAAGTTAAAGTTGAAGTTGCAGTTGCAGTTTTGAAGTCAATTGCAGTAATTTCAAGTCGAAGTCGAAGTTGCAGTCGAAGTCGCAGTTCTCGAGAACTACATACCGTAGTAACTGTAGTGTACTCATCAGGACACTAAGTCTATTCAATAGACCCTCGGTATATCAATGCAACTTCCATATATATCCGACCTAACTTCACCTAAGAGCTCCTACTGGCGCCTCCTAGCTATATATGACATTGCTCAAGAGTACATAGACTAGGACTTAGGTACCAAAATGAACCTCGGCAAAATAGACTCTACAGTAGATCTCGACTGTATACGGCAGTTCCTGGCAAAAAGGCTATACATCGATCTCCAAGTTGAAGCTCAGACGAGCCGTCGTTCACGTCGACGGTCCACCCGTACACGTATATACGTCACCTGGCTAATTACTTAAGCTTGTGCAAGCCTGCAAGGTGTGCGCATTCAAATTACAGTACTGTATATAGATATATGTCTAATCAATGATCATTTCAATCATTTTTCAATGACTCAAATGACCTTTTTCTACAAATGTAAACAGTGCACCACCTGTCACGGAAGATTAAGTATCCCTTCGTCGACGACGGTTCGGACGAACGAGCGAGCCCTCTTCAATGCCTCTCCATATGAGTTCATACATATGTGCAACTTTTTCTTTTCAATTGCATACATATATATACGGGGATTAATTTGGCTCGAGATCAGTAAAAAGTTGGTAATACGTGCAGTACCGATATGAAATAGAGTCTAGAACTAGACTAGAAGAGAGGTCATGTTGTGGAGAGGGTCAGTTGTGGAATTCATTTTGGAGTTCGGTTGTAAACTTTGTAGAGTTCAGTTGTGGAATATTTGCAGTACCAGAGGACTGAGGCAGATTGTTGATCGTAGTATTGAAGCATATCTATAGTAGAGTTCTCAGTTCACTACACTATCTAAACTAAGTCTATCGCCAAAACTAGACTATTGCCCAAGACTATTGCTTAAGACGTCTAAGAACCATAGCTAGCTAGTTAGATCGACTACTATCGAGCTCATATGACACTGAGTGACTGACGTGCACGTACGCAAGTGCACCCATGATATGAATTTGTAGACTACTGTACACCAAAGTCGACACCTTTAGATGTCACTTTGTGTGATCTTGAGGGCGCACGAGCACATATGAATGAAAATAAAATTTACTAGCAAATGTAAAGTAGACTCCTGTAGGCTGTAGATGGACGATGTGGCTTAGCTGGGTAGGTCCAGTGAAGAAGTCACTTTGAAGAATTCCTAAGTCACTGTGGATTGGAACGAAAGTACTCTGCAAAAGTTATCGCCTACCGGTAAGTCATGATCTCTTATCTCTACCGGCAGGATTTTGTTGATGTCTTTAAATTCTCAGTTTATTACGTTTGTTGTTTATTTTATAAATTTTATTTTTTGGAATGTTTATTGAGATAGATCTTGTGGTGTCGCCGCACTGTTGCGTGCGTTAGACCTGCTGCTGCAGCGTCAACGACGTCGCTGCTACAACGATTGTTTTGATTTTGTGATTTTTTGATTTTCTGGTTTTTTTATTGCCCCTGGAATAGTTTACTTGCAACCAGACCCGTTTTCGTTTCGGTGATGTTTCCAGTTTCCCATATATATGTGCGCACTGCGCAGTGCTTTGGCCCTGCTGGGTGTATATGTACTATTATATGTACTACCATGTAGTCTAGCCGCTGTAATTGTAAACCTTCGGAGTTGGTCTAAGCGAGCGCATATTACGCCATTTTCATATGGAACATTTTGAAAGCATTGAACATTTGAAAGCATTTTGAAAGCATTCCTATGGAACATTGAAAGCATTTTCTGGTCAGCGCGCGCACCGTTAAGAAATACCCTACCCTGCTCAAACAACGTTATTTCTGTTAACTCCATAGGGAATCATGCGCCACGCCATTGCTCTATAATATTGATCAATTGACCCCTTCCAGCTGACCTTTAGAGTCTTAGACTAGGCCTACACAAAATTTGACAGTCTTAGTTAGCGCTTAAGCTAGTACTAGCCTCCGCGCGGACCCCCCGTTGATCCATGTGTGAAACTGAACTCGTGCCTCGTCTGGCTTATAACTCACTACGTACGTACTCAGTGACTACTGTAGCAGATAGTAGTTACGCAACTGAGCTTTGGTCACCACTTCAGTAACTGATTGCTATCAAGATATCTATTTGAGGCATCATTATCAACACTCTCACCGGACATGTTTTGGCCGTTGGATTCACAATACACTGAACTCTCAAACTATGAGTGACTTCAAATAAAAGGATTCAAATACTAGCAGTCATTAACATTATCTAAACAGAATAAATAGTACAAACACAAACAACGCAAATGCAACAAATGAGCAAATAAATATAACGTCCTTAGTAGACTCTCTCTCTCCCCTACTCAACGGCGGGCACGGAACCGTTTCTCCTCCTGCCCGAACGATGCCGAGCGCTCAGACATTCGTTTGCGCCGCGCCTGGTCAAGTGTTTCTCTTATCAGCGCCAGCTTGGCCCTGTTACGTCTCAGCCGCTGCAAATGCCATGCATACTGTACACTATTGGGTACCAAATGCGGGTAATCCGTTCGAAGCAAATCTTCTACACTTTCGTGGACGGGAGTAGTTGCAATAAACGATTCGGGTGCCTCCGGGTCTGCCAGCAATGGAGGAGGTTGGAACTTGTCGACAATCACAGGGTCGTCTTCAAGAGCAAGGCTGAAGGGCAAGTCCAGCTCAGCTTCTTCCAAAGCCGCCACACTGCTGGCACAGGTCGAAAGTAACAGTGGGCTTGGGGGGTCTAAGTTAATGTCGATTAGATTGTTTGTACATGACACGCGAGGGATGATGGCAGTGTTTGTTGTGCTGGTAGTGTGTGAACAAGAGGCGTCCAAAAGACTGGAGGGCGAAAAGGGACTGAACTCTGGCGAGTCCGAAAGATAGTCCTTGATGGATAAGGAGGGAGGCGGTGAGGGTGGGTAACATGCTATGCTGTAGTTCGACGAGAAGCATGGGATTGCTTTGCCATTTGAGGGTGGGGTGAAAGTGAAGAGGTCGTCGAGAGGGTCGGAGATGCCATAAGATGCGTAGTTGAAAGGGTGGCCTATGGAGGCATGCTGGGAAGTCATTATGGGCATTATTTCTAGAGGTTGAGATGATGATTATTTGATTATTGCTTGAGCCATGGAAGGAAGGGAGGGAGCAGGTATTTATAATTGTTGAGCAGCGGTGGTAGTGTAACTTCGGTGAGATCTATCTGCGCGATCAATGTAACGATTAAAAAAGCAATTATGACTAATGTGACATGAACGCTGATAAAGGAAGGACCCCTTAAAAAAAAAGAAAATATGAGCGGTAGTTGTCGTAGCTAAAGAGCGCTAGAAATTGATATCGCAACAACGTGGCCAAATGCCATGGGCCATGCCATGGCATCATGGCAGAGTCGGTGTTGATGAAGGAGTTGAACTGAGAGTTACGTACGTAGTAGTTTAGTTCAGTCGGAAACTTGAAGCACCGAGGGCCCACAAGCCTGGACATGAGCCTGAACTTGAGCCTGAGAATGAGCCTGAAGAATCCTCAAATCCGCAAATCCTCAACTCAAACGCTTGTCAACTAGCCTTTTAAAGGTCATCTGCCAGTATCGCCACAGATGAAGCACATGGACTTGAATCAACTTGGTTGAACTACCGTTGGTCCGTTACCCATCGAGTCTGCGTCTAGAGTCCATCGTACTAAGTAGTTAGACACTCCTGGAATCACAATTGTGTAGGCCTAGCTAGCTAGCTAGACTAGATACGCCAGGTGCTTAGAATCTAGATGTGACCATGGCATGAGACCCTGAATTCATCAATTGCGGTAACAATTGCGTTGTTGCAAAGGAAACAATTCCGGTCGTTGCCTGTGCATGCGCAGTTACGTATAATTATAAGGCCTTTAAAGCCTTTAAAGGCGATTCGAACGCAAAAAGAATAAAAGAAGAAAAAAGAAGAAAAACGAAAGAAAAAAGAAAGAAAAAAGAAAGAAAAAAAGAAACTTGGAAATGTAACGTCGGAAGAATTCAAATTTAAGGAAAAAAGATTGTGAGCGTGTTTAAATTGTGCGGATATCCTTTTACAACTAGGCCAGAACCAGACTACTCTAAGCGATTTTAACGCGCGTATTCAAAGTTTTTGTATACGTTGATCAAGCGACCAAGCCCCATTCAGCCATGTCATGTGCTGATAACTTGCTTAGGTAAATACGTTTTGAGCCAATTGTCTCAGTCTAAGCGCTTAGGGCCTTGGGCTAGGCTAGTTCAGATTCGAATACAATCGTCAGCAAGCACAGACCGTCTGTCATTGTTACATTTGGATCTAGCCACGACGTTGGTTTTGGTCGCCGACTACAAAAGTAGCTACAGTTGTAGTCTAACAGGGTAACTAGACAAGGTTGTTCAGGACTTCGATGGCCTTTCAAGGGTGTGTTCAAGGGAGCGCCCTAGATCAGGCCCTAGATCAGGCCCCAGTGCGACATGAACTCACAACAGTGGTAACATGGGTATGCTATTGTTGGAACTGCAGTCACTGCCAGTCAGTACGTATGTTGGGCATACGACGCCATACAATTGATGGCATACATGGACAAGACATCACATCACAACACAACACAAACAAGGCTTATCTAGTCTTTTGTTGATCAACTCAGTTATCTCTTGTTTAAATTGAAATAGAAAAAGGAAAATAGGTGGCTCATTAATATTATTTGATATTTTGAGCTCGTCTAATTACAGTACAGTAAAAAAACAGTAAAAAACAGTAAAAAACACAATGATGCAGGGCTCTATTTCCTCCTTGTCTTCCATCTTTTTGTTTTTTCGTTAACAATTGGTTGTTATCTTGATAAGAGAATTCAGCTTGAAAAATAAGTGGTTTTCTAACTGAATTCTCTCAGTCTCAGACGGCCTGCAGCAGTCGTGAATTCATTAATTCAGGGTCTAGAGTCTAGACCAATTAGTCTAATACTTCCATATGGAAGAACTGCTGCCACCCGTATAAATTCTGTACGAATTCCGTATCGCATATCGCATATCGCCTTTTCGTGATAGTGTTGCCCGTCTGGACTCTCTGGATATTGCAATCTGCAAAATATATGTGGACCATGGATGGCATATGGCCCATGTGGACCCTTGATTCATCAACATTACATTACCAACAGCTGGCCAGCGGATATACAGTATAGTATACCCGGTATATTGAAAAACACAGTATACAGCAGCGCTCTAGTAAAGGAAAATGAAAATATACCGGTATATATAAAAAAGCTTGTGGGTCCCTCCGTGGAAATGAAGCAGCCATGAACCCATAAGCCTCCTTTACTCCTCACAATTTTTAAACAGATAAGAACAGGTTGATATCGCCTAAGCTGCCCACAGCCTGCCAGAGCGCTACTGTGGCACAGCTGTGCAAATATTATATCACTGCAATGTACAAATTACACGAAATGTTGCAATTCAATCCACGTTTTCTGCGGGTAATTGCCACTTGGAAGCAAGAGTTGGAACCGACTCACCGGTCGATTCAATGTTCTTGTTCCGGTAGATTCATCGATCGATTGACCCCTAGTCCCCTACTACGTAGTACGTACTGTACGTACCGGTGTGGTAGAGCTTATGTGTGACATATTTATTAGTCATCATTTGTCATTTGATGACCCTCTTCGGACTTGGCCATCCGCAGACCCTGTGCATGCATATTTGATGGTCTAATGATCTCTAATTACTGCAGTAATGCCAATTTGCCATCGATCATCTAGATTCTAGTGACTTTTTTCAAGTCCAGTGTTTTTACCAGTTACACCAGCGCTATAGAGCTCGCTAGCTAGCTTATGGCATTCAAACCGCCTGTGCTGTACGTCTAGATGCCCAATTTTCAGCATATATGTAACGCTGTTGAGCTGTTGAGTACTAACTTCCTGTTGCTGTTGAGGCTTTTGAGCTATTGAGGACAGCCTGAGGTTGAGCTGTTAATTTTAGGTAAAAGGGGAATGGATCCCATCGCAGCTGGAACTACAGGAAGCAGGAAAGCGCTACAGAAAACTATGGGAAGCCATGTTTTAAAACACCTTGAAACCAGATGGATTAGAATTCGTGCGCTACATGGTGGGGGTTGCCTGCCTCTGAGCTGCAAGTGCACAATAAAATCAAGTAAAGCGAAGCAACCTGGACCAGCAACTTAATGTGCACATATGGTGCTGTATATAGCTACTAATGGCCTACTATATATACTGTGGTCCAGACTCCAGTGTAGTATACGTATACTCGTTCATAGCTTGCTGGAGAGTCAATTTGAGACTGAAGTCACTGAATTCACAGTGAACACTGAACAGCTAGCGCTCCACTGAACAGTCACTGGAGTGAATCGGTCAGGGATTGGAAGCGAATCGAGAAACAAGCGAGGTCGATCGTTGACCGTGAACTGGAAACATGCTTCAAGTGTGATATATAGACTATTAGACTACTCTGTGTGTTGGCGATCTTTTAATTACTACCCAGCTGTCTGGTCCACTGAAGAGATCTGTCAAATTAAAAAAAACCTGTCAGAACCCTGGCCAGCTGTCAAATTAATCCAGTGTGGCTTTTTCTTTTGACATGTTTTTTTGCGTTTCCCATATGTTGCCCATTTTCTCATTTCTTCCTAAGCTCTAGATGAGATTGCTTACCGGTATTGCTTATTGATTATTGATCCATCAAGGACTCAGAGCCACCTTACTGATTAGCCAGACTCCAACCGCGAATATATACAAGGAGATTTAATCAAATACTGTAGTCCAGTTACTTACCTCTGATTAAATTTCATGTACTCAACCAATCAATTGATCTCTCTCCTGTAAAATTATAAATTTGCCAGCATGTAGTGTAGCCTACTAGACAGTCTAGACTAGAGCTGTTAATCTACCCATTTGGCGTACTGTATATTCATTTCAGCGAGCTCTTGAAGCAACTCACCCTTGTGGCTTCTCTTGGCAGCACAACGAAGACAAGTAGTCTCAGACTCTCAGTCTAACCATGGCACCTTACAAATTCAAGTTATATAGAATAGACCTAGACTTGAATCTCCTAGTCCTCCAAGTCCTAGGACCTACAAGTCCCAGCCCCTACTTGTATAAGTTGATCCTATTAGCCTACTAAATAGCTACAGCAGATACGGCTGGGAGGCCGGTTTGAACCAATCATCCTTCATCTCATCTGTGGCCGGTGCATGACAACATCATTAAACGGGCATTTGTGGGGACTCTAGGCAGAATGCTCATTGCTTTCCTTCAATTGCGTTAACTCTTGAAGCTTTTAAAACTTGCCATTATGTAGCCTACTTAGGACCTAGTCCAACCTACTGTACTGTTTTCTGATCGTAGACTCTATCGATAACTCTCTCTCTCTCTCTCTCTCTCTCTCTCTCTCTCGCCCTGTTTTAAAGGCTTGATGAAAAATAACACTCCTCTTGTGTTGGATAGACGAGTTATCTCGCTCCACTTTAAGTTTGATTTCAACAAGGATTTATTTCAATGGGGTTGTGTCACAAACACCTTTCAATAATCCAAGCTTTTGACAACCACTTTATTCAACTTAGCCAGACCTTATGTCTACTCCTTTCGGCCTTCACTTATAATGCATCAAAGTAGACTGCTTTCTTTTTATTTTTTCTTCCCTACTAGCTACGGCTTCCCTATTTAAGCTATTTCATTTCCCCTTTTACCTTCCCTTTTCTCTTTTTTTTAACTTTCCTTCAGGAAATTACCATCAACTTTAAAAACTGTTACTATCTATCGATATCCTTTGAAGATGCAAAGCGATATTGATCGCTTGAAAGCTTTTTCTCTATCGCAACCTTCTGACACTTCTCAGTTTCATCAGTTTTCGCAATCGACTCTTCATCTGAACCCTACTTCAATGGCTACTTCTACGGCCGTCTCCGGCCCTCATAATAATTTTACGATTCCTCCTCCTCAATCCACCTCGCCCAGAACAATAAGATTTCCAACAACATCAGCTATAAGCCCGCTAAATGCCACGCAACCCCCTTTGGCTCCTCCTTCAGCATTGCTCCCTCAACTTCCTCAGCCTTCAGACAGCAGAAAAGACAGTGCAAATCAGTCAAATCGCTTCACCCTCACAAAAAGCCCTTCTACAGACTTGTCTATCTTGACGTATCTGGACCTATCGGCCACTCCTGCAGTCACAGATATAATAGCAAGCTCTGGTCGTCTACCCAAGTGGATCCAAAAATGTTCTAACCTGCAGTATCTCATTGGTGATGGCCTGGCTTTAACTGGCCTAGATGACTGGGTATCAGAGTCACTTCTTCAATTACGGGTCCTGAGACTTCCAAATAATCAAATCACAACCTGGCCAGACCACCTTGCTAAGCTGCTTCCATTTCACCAAATTACTGTAATTGATCTGGAAGGCAACCCTTGTTTTCAGTCATTTTGTGAGAGATGTCCAAAGTTTGCTTTGGAGTACTCACGGGCCGCTGGATACATTTCCAGCTCTTCTGTTTCAAAAAAAAGCAAAAAGCCCATGTCCTCGAGGAGAACATCCTCTACTGCTGATTCAATCTCATCTCTTAGCCCAACCGCTTCTTCATCCCATGCTCCTCAAAAGAAAAAGTCTTCGTTCTTTTTCAGCAAGAGCAGAAAGAAGAGGGATTTAATTGAAGAATCGCATTCCACTCCTACTCTGACTGTCACACATTCAAACAATCAGCATGAAGCGTATAGTGATGACAGCAGTGACGACGAAATGCTTACTTCCCTAGCGCCAGTCATGCCAGTCATGCCACCCAGCAACAAAGTGGGTCGACACGACTCGGTAATCTCAACTACTACTTCCGGCACTGGACATACTCGCCTTTCCATTCAAAGCCAGGAACAAATGCACCCTGATAAATGGGCTCAGAAACGGATCGAAGGAACCGAAATTGAAAAGTCAAAGGTTTTGCTCAACCTACTTCGGGACGTTTGGGAGTTGGCAACGAGAGACATCATCAAGTTCAATGACAATATTCCCCCACCCATTAGTCGCTCACTCTCTACAGCCTCTTCAATCTCAGGCCATACCTCTTTTGGTGCCTCTCCAAGGAATTCTGTTGGTAGTAGCTCGTCAAAACCAGTGCTCATTCGCCAAGGTTCGGCCACTAAGCTCAAAAATTCCATCCATTCTCGCCTCAACTCTCTTGAAGTCCTTGAGCATTACCTTGATGAGGAAAGCATTGATTTGGAAACTCCTAAAATCTCGCCTCCTGAGCGAACCCAAATCATTGGCCTTCTCACAAAAGTCGTTGACTCTGAAAAGCAATATGTACAGCGATTGGGTGAGCTAATGACCATTTACGTCCAGTCTAAGAAGCGGCCCGCAAAGGCTGCAAAGCTGTTTGTCAACATCCCTGCTTTGTACCAATTTCATTCTACCGTCATGCTAGACACTCTTCAGCGCTGCTTTGATGCGTACTCGACGCGGTCGGACCCGAACCTGGATAAGCTGGCAGAGGTTTTTACTACGCACCTCAAAGAGCTTCGCATATATGTTGACTACGAGATGGCAATTGATGATTCAATGCGCCTTGTTCAGTTTTGGAAGCGGATCACGGCTATTGAGTCAAAGCAGCCGTCGATGCAATATGGAGGTGCTGCAATTCCCCACTTGGTATCCTACAGACATCCTGATGCATACATTACGGAGTGGATTAAGGACTGCATGGCTCACAAGTCCCACAAGCTTAATGGAATTGCTGATTACTTACATTTGCCTGTCGAGCACTTGGAAATGTATCGATATCTTCTCAAGAAACTCCAACACGTTACACCCGAGCTAAATGTGGCATTCAAAGGGTTTGAAGATATCTATGCGGAGATTGCGCGCGAAAAGCCAAAGGCAGCGGAACAACGGCGCATGGCAGAGTTTGACCAAATCTACAGTCTGGGGGCACTGCTTGAAACGCGCCGCCCAGGTGCCACAATGCGATACCTTGGCGATGCTGTAATTTTGCTCAAGTCTGAAGTTCGCTTGGAACTCCCGTCCAAAACGCACCGAACTCCTGATGTAATCCATTACATGAGTGGTAGCAGCCCCTACACGGTATCTGAGGATGAGAATTTGCCCGGTGACAACGGTCGACCAAGCAAATCGAACCCAGTTCCCAAGGTGTTGACTAAAGTGGTTCATAAGGTGCGGTTCACACTCCCACTTTACCGAATTATTATGTGTAATGACTTGGTGATTTTGACGGACGAGGACAAGAAGAAGGTGATTAAAATCTTGGATCGCCGACAAGTTTCGGCTACGTTGCCCTGGAAGTATCCAGTAAGAGATGGAGCAGAAGCGCTGCCAACTGGGGATCAAGCTAGTTTGAGATCGCGAACGTCGTCTGTGGGCACCATCAACAGTACTGGAAGTGGCTCTGCTACGCCTATACCTTCAGCATCAGCATCAGCAAGTCCTAGCCACACGAGCAGTGGAGCTGTCCGAATCATGTTTCACGATGAGCCTGTTATTTGGTACTGTACGTTGAGAACATTTACTGCCAGCAGTATTAGTACTGCGCGAGCTGGGCACCACAGGAACAAGGTTCAGAAAGAGCCGCGTGCTAGAATGGTTGATATGTTTGATTAGATTTCGCTATGGGAAAGTTTAAATTGTTCTGAGGTTTTGAGCCAGCAAGACTACGTAGTTGGCATTAATATTTTTTTTTTCTTTCTTTCTTTCTTTCTTTCTCTCTCTCTCTCTCTCTCTCTCTCTCTCTCTCTCTCTCTCTCTCTCTCTCTCTCTCTCTCTCTCCCTCTCTCTCTCTCTCTCTTGTTTCTCTTGCTTCTTTCTATGTTGCTTCTTTCTCAATGATTTCAATGAATTTTCAAATGAATTACCATGAATTAATATTTTTTTTTACGTGTAACTGTATTAACAAACATTTAACATTTAATTGACCTAGAAACTAATAAAAAACTTGTCGGATCTTACCACTACACTGTACTACTTGATAAGAATATCTATATTTCGAGCAAAGGCATCTACCATATTTTCCATGA
Source organism: Geotrichum restrictum (assembly GCA_030563985.1). NCBI lineage: Eukaryota > Fungi > Ascomycota > Dipodascomycetes > Dipodascales > Dipodascaceae > Geotrichum > Geotrichum restrictum. The sequence goes on from JAJMKT010000292.1 coordinate 22,415, forward strand.
CATGGTCAGCAACAATCCTCGTACCCCAAGTAAATGAAATATTCAAAGACCCGCCTTTATAAGATATGGCGCTACAAGTGACCGGTGCACCGTCTGAATTAGCGCCCTGAAGGAAAAAGAAGCCGTCAAGGGAGTACAGGTATTTATTGTCACAACTACTACAACTTGACCCACAAGTGCCGGATTGCAATTGTAAAGAAGAAGGAGGAGGAGGAAGTTCATCAATAAGAATAGTAGACATTTCAAGCGAATTTGACCGCGGGACTCCTTTTCGAGCTCTAGTTCTGTATCTTGACCTCTGATTATTACCACCCGTATCCGTATCCGTATCCGTATCCGTATCCGTATTTGTTGCAAGCTTGGCAAGCTCGGCAATGGAGAGCAGGTCGGATCCGGATTCAATGCTGGATTGGATATTTGTGCGGGCTGAACGTGCTGTATTCCATAATAGCTGGGTAATGCTTGCCTCTTTGTCGGCGTTGGCGTCGGTCGAGGATTCGTTCGTGGAGTATGCTTCGGTCGGGTATGCTTCGGTCGAGGATGTTTGGTACGAAGAAGCGTTACTAATAGTAGTACCGGTAATACTAGTACTGGTACAGGTATATGGAATCACTACACTTGTGACATAGTCGCCCATTATTAACCCATTATAAGGATGTGTGTTGTTATTGTTATTATTTTTGAGTAGGGGGCGTAGGTTTCGAGGAATGGTTGCTCGTAATGTATTGCTGTTGGTATTGATGTTGGCGTTGGCGTTGGCGTTGGCGTTGGCGTCGATTCTGATTTTGGCTAAAGTCTCGTCAAGTGCAAATAAAGCCAACCCCACGAGCAGAGCAGTAATTGAAGTCCCATTTAGTTTGCATTTCCCGACCAAGTTTTTCATGTCCTTTTGTGATATGTGATGGAACAGGGTTTTTGTTGGAATAGACCCAGTAGCCGTTGTGTCAAGAACAGGTGCGCCGGTCCAAATTATTTTCTTAGGAATATCATTGGCATCATCGTCTTTGAGATCCGCATCTGATTCTGCACTGGCATCGACGTCGCCATGGCCATCGCCATCGCTCAACTCTTTTGCAAACCTAGTACACAAATCTAACAACGTCTCAATTGAATCGTGAACACCCATTGCTGGCGGGATGCCAAAAACAGGATTCGAGTCAAAAGGTAGTCCTGCATTGAGCTTGTCTCGCAAGCCTATTAGGAAGTTTTTGCCGGATGTGCCATCACATAGTGAGTGATGAAAGAAGAACGTTAGCCTTGTATTAGTGGTTGACGTGGCGGGCTCTGCTACTTCTCGGCCTTTGACAGCTGTTGTAGCCGTTGTAGTAACCACAGGGGTGACCCAAAGGCGCCAGGCAGGGACCGTATCAATATCATTAAATTGTTGTGAGATTTGTTTGCAAATCAGTTGACTACTATTGCAATCAAGAACCAACACCCCCAAATCATTCTCCAAGTCCTTCTTCTCCCGAACGGCGGGTACCTTTACCTCGGGCTGCCAGACGACAGTTTGGGAGAGGTCTACTTGCGTTGCTTTTGTCAAAAAGTAGCTGTCACCGTTGGGTTCATGTTTTATCAAGGTGCTGAGCGCTGAGTTTTCGAGTATCAATTGCTTTAAGGCTGGGTAGAGTGTCTGCCTGTCTAGAGGGCTGGTTCTGGCGGTGTCCGTCGCTGTCGGCGCCGCCGCATATTGGAGAGTAGCGCCGATGGCAACCGACAAGTATATATTCATATCATGTCGATAAGCGGAGGTTGCTTCGACATGTCCTAGCTTTCTACATGTGCTTATCGTTGATGCGGTTGTTTGTGTAGTTTGCTGGGTCATGATTTTTGCGATATCAGTAGATCTGGATTGGTCGTTGTTTGTGTACAGCTGTATTTCATGAAAATTTAAGCCACAGTCAAACTACGTACGGCTATATCAGTGTGGTAGCCTACTATTGGCTATTTCTGAATTCGCCATTTCTTGTTATGTTTGGGGTCTTTGGTCACTTCGTTTGCAAACAAACTTACCTAGAAATTAATCCTTTTATTATTAAATTTATAGATACAAATTTATAAAATACACGGCAGAGTTTTATTCATTACAGCCAATTAGGTGATGGTTATGGCCCACGCTTAGATGCAAATGGGAATAGAAGTGAAGAATTTGCAGAAGGCTTTTGTGATCCCAACCATGGTCTGTGAGCAGATGTCAATGAAACATTAGCTGGAGAGACATTCACTGGAAAAACTCTTACTGCAGGCACAATTGTTCTGGCAGATGAAATTGAACCTTGAATTGAGCTCTGAGAGGACGAAATATCTCTGCTATTCCTTGAGGAGGCTGGACAGCAGGTACTAGCTGATGAAACAAATGAGGCAGAAGACTTGACAGGAGATATGGAGTCTGAATGCTCGGGAGTGGAGCTTGTGAAAGCACTCTTGCGAGAAAATCTAGTGAAGCTCATTATAGTCATTTTTATTGCAATTAACAGTAGTGAGGTGCACTGGGATCTTTTCTAACCAAGGAGAGCTCTTTTTATATCCTCAATTTGAGTATTCTAGTCTAGATACCATTATTTGATGACTCGAGAATATGATGACTCGAACATACTTGAGCAGCAAGTTGACCTCGTCATTTGTAATGTTTTACGTGCAATATCGGACTCCAATGAGTCAGTGGTGACTGGTCGACCGCCATGTGAATCGATCTTAAGGTCATGGCACTTGCAAGGTTTTCAAGATGTTAAAGATTGTCTCAACTTGTTTCCTCTTATGGACAAGAACCCTCAATTCCTCCCAATCACTCTCGACAAGCAGCACTGACTCTATAAAAATCAAAAAGGTTTATGAAATCTTCTGCATTGATGACTAGGCCTAGTAAATGGAGGCTATGATCTCAAGGAAAAAGGAGGACGTGATATCCTCATGCACACAGCAAGTAGAGATATAAAGTATTTTAATGATTAGTATATAGATTATTAGAAACAAAAACAAAAAAATGGAAAAAAGCGATATCCGGGGACCCGAATCATGGGCCACGCGCAGGCAATATCTTGGGCATTAGAGCCAGTCCAAATGAAGGACTGCACTTAGACAATATCCTTGGCCTTGGCAGCAGCTGCCTGGTGCTCAACAGATTTTTCGGGATCAGTGTCAAAAGCATTGGGTGAAGTACCCAACACTCCTTGTTGCTGAGCGATTTCTGCGGAATGGGCATTAGGATCAGTTGCGGTTTCGCCAGAGTGTCTGTCATGGGGTCCCTTGGTCGCCTCAGAAGGAAGGTAGTGAGTGTTCTTGTGGAAAACACCGTGGTCGTAAGCGTTAATTCCATGTTGCTCAAAGTCAAGTCCACGAACGGCAAACAGGAAGTAAGAACCAACGCCAAGGAAGAACACAACATCGAGAACACCGTAGAATGCAGCCTCAGAGTCGGGTTGAATAACGTTACCACCTTCAGAAAGAGCCCAGCAGATCAGGTAGAGCATGAAAAACAGAATGGAAGATCCAAAGATAATAGCTCCAGAGAGATGAAGACCGACATCGGCAGAGGCCCGACGGAAGGGAAAGATGAAGTTGTAAGAAACCAAGAAAAAGGCAAATACTGCAAATACGTAGTAACCCCACTTGTAAGTTGACTTGATAAGACTGCCAATAAGCAAAGTGATCACAAATGCGGCCTGGCAGACAGTTGTGAACAGACCAGTAGACCAAGGAACAGAGCTGAATGCAGCGAAGTTGAGGATGTAACTCGAGAAGGCCAGGAACCAACCAACATATCTAGCGTAAAAGATCTGTCTGATTCCAGGTGACTCAAGTTGAGAAGATTCAGGGTCAAGTGTTACATGGTTAAACTCGGCTTGAATACCTGTCCAACCCAAATTAGAGGCCATGGTAAAGTATAAGACAGACATGACAAAGAGAGAAAATGTCGTAGTGTAGTAAAACAGACGTTCGGTGCGGGGTTTCAAGAAGGAAAGTCCAACGGTCACAAGAGTCGAAAGTGCAAAGAGGGAAAAGGCTGCCCAAAGCCAGTCGGATCCATGGGAGGTCAGATGAAAGTCAAGACCTGTCGGTTCATTGATCTCGACAGCTTCGTTTCCACGAGAGAAGAGAAAAGACATTGCAAAATTGGTTGAAGTTGTTTGTAATTAGTCAATTGCTCAATATAGAGTATTTCTGATTGTTCAATTGCTGGTTGTTAAGTTGATAAGGTATTGATGATGATGTTTGTTGATGATGTTTTTTTTTTCTTTCTTTGGATAATCAAGATGGTATTTATAATTCTCCTCCATGATATTCTAGTAGCATAGTTAATCATTGTTCACTTAACCAAGGTGCAATAGCAATTGCTACTACTGTACAACGGGTAGAGCTCGTGAAGCCGTAAGTTCCGCAACTCCCGCAACGGTCACAAAGTCTGCCGACATATTGAATGACCGAGTCACACGTACGAGAGTGTATCATGATTCACTCAAAACCATACGACTTTAGCCTTCTCCTCCAGGTAGACTAGCGCAATCCCTAATAGCTACTTAGTAATGTAACATGAAGTGTGCACCTCTGGTACCTAAGGCTAAGATCATGAGGTGCCGTGTAGATGAACTCGGAACAAAGACGCGAGACACAAAATATACCTCTATCTTGCTTGGTTTATATTGACCACTGTCCCTCATGACTCTCCCCTTCTAATCCAATGCTACCCCTATAATATTGATCAAGAATATGAGCGCAAATGTGTTAACGCAAACGCAATGCAACTACTGAGCGAAATGTTAGAAATCAAAAACATAACAGATAGCAAAGAAACTGCGTACTAAAGAAGTATGCAGTAGCAAACCGTTACATTAGATTGACGATTTACTTTCAACCCATTTTTTCTTTGACGGATCCTTGGTTCTGGCCATATGGATGAACCGGGATCCCAATATTGTGGTAGACCACACCCTCTTTTTACGTGGATACACCGGAACTTGACGTGTTTTCACAAACCTCAATGCAAGATAATTTACAATGAATGTTCTATTAAATTGAACAAAACGAACACAAACCAAAATGTCACCTGTTAGAGTTAGCAATTAATTTGTTAACATATGGCTATGAGGGTAGCATCCTAATAGTAAAAAAAACTGAATTAATAATACAACATTGTGTTCATCACGGCGATCACGCTCCTGATTTGCATCAATACCAATTGCATTGACTTCAAATCCAGAATCCGAACTGGTCGTTTTGACCGCGGTTGCGCAATATTTTAATTTTTTTTCTCTTTTTGTGCAAACTAGAAAGTCTTGTCTGGACTTGTAATCCTACAGCTGTTGCGCTGCGTGTTTCGTGTCTGTTGCGCTGTGTTTCGCTGTGTATTCCAGTATTTTCAACTACCCAAACTTGTCTTCACTCTCTTGCAGTATGAAAAATTACAGAAACTGGTAAGTAGCTAGGCCTGCTAAGCAAGAAAGTCAACAGTTCACCGTTTAGTCTACCGTTCGCCGTTTATCGTCTGCCGTTTGCCGTTTGGCATCCGTGTGACCTGAAGAAAATTAGAAATTAAGGAAGATCTTAGCCTGGTCTAGTTTCACTGGCTCAGGCTTAGTTGCGCATAATATAAGTTTAAAGGACAAATTTACATAATAAGCTGGTTTAGTTCTATACCGGTAAATTTAATCATACAAGGATTTATATCTTGTGAAAGAGTGGGGTGACCAGAATATTAAATGTGTCAAAAATCTGGACCTTTTTCCTTTTTCCTTTTTCCAATAGCCAAAATAAGAATGAAATTAGCAAGCGGAGACAGGAACAGGCACGCGTACAGACAATCGTTAGGCTAGCTAACAGCGCGCTGTAGACAGAATTTAAAAGGACGGGCATAGTACGGCGGCATACAGCGCCACACACATATGCCATTCGGTACATACTACATACTAGAGTCCTGGACTAGTCGACCGGGTACATGTCAGGGATTCAGTCCGATTGTCAGGGATTCAATCCGTTTGAATCAGGAGGGGCATGTACTGTATACTGCAAGTCAGCCCATTGCCCAGCGGCTTTTTTGTAGCCCCTCCAGGAACTGGAACTGTCTAAGCTAGCTAACGCACTGAAATTAATGTTGTACAGTATTTGACGTGCGAAACGGTGGTACACTACTCCACGTATTTTGTTATCCACGTATACATTTATACTTGTGATAATTTGATTTATTTGGACAACTATAGCCTAGGTCTATACCGGTATTACCGGTAGACCAGTTGGCAACTTGGCACTGGTAGACTAGACTATGAGTTAAGTAGTAGCTTAATTGCAACTCAGGTTTTATTTCGGAAACAAAGACTCAAATAGGCAGTCAGGTTCAAGGTGAATTCAAGTCGATCCAGACATGAATTGAATTGCATGTACGTAGCTAGTGCGTCTCAATAAACAGAATAAATGGCCCCAATGCGCCA
>JAJMKT010000293.1:0-28836 GCA_030563985.1 Geotrichum restrictum
CAAAAGGAATACTATCCTTGGCCCAATACTTATTGGTTTCAAGAAATGGAGCACTGCAAGGAGTCTTACTTTGAAAGTGAGCCTGATCTGAATAAAATTTCACGAATTTCGCCTAGAAGAATTCGCGATATTGTTTATGACCGCTTTTTAGATCCTCAGTGCCATAATAATGTCCTGGTAGCAAACATTCCGAAACTAAGAGCGGGCGCCGTGGAGCATCAGATACAAAAGGCGAAGGAAGAAAAAAAAGCAAGACAGGAAAGAAATAGTGAGATTCAACGAGCTGCCGCCCAAAAGCTACAAGAAGCCAAGACTAGAACTCCTAAACATCGCCGGCCTGGGGTTCACCGATCTGGAAGTCCCCAATTCAGAAATAAATCCTTAAAGAAAACATGAGATGAGAGTTAGCAAGTTAATAAGAGAACCAGTAACTGAATGAATTAATTTATTGAATAGAAAAGTTATGCGAACAGAGCACAGATACAAATTAAACGCTCAAGAGTAAGAAAAAAAACAAGATCATAAAAGTAATCATAAAAGTAATTTTTTGAAAAAAAAACACCACACAAAATAAGCACAACTACACTAAGTAGGAAACAAGTGTTGCAGAGCGCGTCTCCAAATAGGTCTTCTACGTTCTTCTGCTTCCTCCTCCTCTTCGGTGACCGCCATAGCCTCAAGGCCTCCAGGGACATTAGCAAGAATACCAGGGTCTAGGTTCGGCATGTCACTGGCTTCCGTCAATATAGTATCGTTTAAAGGCTCCACATCTGGTGTGGCTTCTTCCTCAGGAGTGTTAGAACCAGCTGTATTGGGTCGAGAAGACATGTCGCGAAGCTCCAGTGGCTGGGGAGTTGATGCCGATGCCGACTCAGTAGTTCCTGGCCGGCTTTCTTCATCTGTAGCAGACATCTGGCGAACCACATTTGCTACATCATGAGGGGTCATCGTATTTACATTTTGAACTCTCTGTCTCATTTCTCTTTCTCGTCGTACTGTAGCGTTCGTAAGTCGTAGCGACTCAGGAAAGTATCCAACGGGTAAAGTGCTTTGTTTGCACAGTGGACACAAACTTGATCGGGTCGTTAAAAACGTGTCAATACATTCAAGATGGTAAATATGGTCGCAAGCGAGTTGTCGGACTTGGGTCACTTCGTTTTCAAAGTCTTCCAGGCAGATTGGACAGTTTATCTGCGAGAATCCCGTTTCGGGGCGTTTAATAAATTCCATTTCCACTTGTTGGCCGTCGCCTCTGGAGGTAAGTGTAGAGAGTTTTTGTCGAAGGCTTCTTCCTTTGCGGCTAGGTGTTACAGGAGGTGTCGACTGATCATTGTGGAAATGCTGTTCTCCATGAGTGTAGACCCGAACGGGCATTTTATCCAAGAATTCCTGCGGCACTGTAAGCCGTTTAACTCCCAAAAGTTCCAAATTAACTTCACCATTAAGGATTCTTTGGCGCAGTTTCTTTCGGCGATAATTCTGCAGAGCATTTAAAGAAACAGAAGCGAGAATGATAAACGCAAGTAGACCTCCCAAGATTGCCAATATAAAAATCCAAAATTTTGGCATGGGATTGCTAGGTTCAGTTTGGACCTGCACGCCAACGCGCTCCACAGAATTTGGAATCTCGGTACCAGAAGCATCAAGAGTGACATTGGAAGAGAACTTTGACATTTCCTGAAAAACATTGGAACCAGTTACTCGGTTAATAAGTTGCGTTGTGATGTTGCTCTTTCTCAAAAACAACAGGGTATCTGTATCAACTTGTCCAGTGTTTACGAAAAACAAAAGCCGTGCATTATCGGATATAGCCTGGTTTACTATTGCTGCCGCACAAGATTCGCTTACAAGCGGTGCAAAAGCAATTAGGGTCGCATTGATAGGGATATCTTGAATGCTGGGCACGGTTCCTTGAATGATTTTGTCTTGCACGCAGTGGCTGAGATCGTCAGACAGTGTAGGCAAGTAAGTGAGACCCCAGGCCGTATAGCCGGGTGAATCAAGTTCTGTCGTTGCCACAGTCCTGGAAGTTTTGTCTATAAGCTGATAGACAGACGAGCTCTAAAAAAGAGTAACGTTAGCAAAATCCAAAGTTTAGTATGTTTGGCTGGAAAGAGAACTTGCACTTACTCGGGTCATCTCAGTGCCCGCCTGGAAGTCGAATCCAACAGGTAAGAAGTACACATTGAATAGGAGATTAGCTTCGTAATACATTGTTAGACGATGGGGTATGTCTTGAATTGCCTGGGCAGACTAAGAGATGTATCTTACTAGACATTTATATTAAATATTGGAGCAGTTTAGACAGGCTGAACTGCACAACAATATGGATGAGACGGTTTCAGGGCTGGTGAAAACTACTATCACAGCCTAGATGAAGATACTTGAAAGAAGTGATGAGAAGAGCGATGTGTCAGGGTATGTTATGGTCTATATATGTTTTTATTAGACAATTTGACATCGAAGGGAAAGAGCTGTCAAAATCAATCAAATAAATCAATTGAGAGATTAATAATGAAGGAAATACTGTTAAACGTCAGGCGGTGGCTTCAAGCTTTTACGAAGTGGCTTTGGCGAAATGGATTTTAGCAAGATCTCGCGAGCCAGTAGGTTTTTTACGAGATATATATCCAATCGCAATTGCAATCGCATCTTATTTACGAGTCTCGGCCCTTTTTCAAAATAAATCTTTCAAAATACGAGTACAATACTCATTGAATACTGTATTTGAGAAATTAGAGAAATTTGAGAGATTTCCTTAAATCAAAATTAAGGTTTGACTCGGATTGGCTCGTTTTAGACTACGAGCTTCAACAGTGCGTAGTGCGCACGTTACAAAATATTACGCTGTAACCCAATTAGTTACGTTAACAGCGTTAACAAATTAATTTGTTATCTCTCTGCGCGCAATATGGATCCGCAGTCGAAAATAGGAAAATGAAATTATTTCATACAGCTGTACAGTACAAGTTAGTTAAGCTTTACCTGTGCGTTGACGAGACACAGGAGAGTAGACAAATGAGAGTAGACTATTCGGATGGCCAGAAGAACGGAGGAACGAGAAGCAGATAATGAAATCAAGAAGCAATGAAGGCTTCGAGAGAAGTGACAGCTGTTGACGATCTCAACTTCTCCTTCCACACTCTCTATGTACTGTATTGTAAAGGCTCCTTGGTGTTCATAAAGTGCCATGTCTGCTTCGTACGTATTAATTCCGACATCATGCCTCCGACGTCTCTCAGCCCCCTTCTCCAATTTAGAGTGTGCACCTGGCGAAATAATCATGGGGAAAATTGAACCTTATCCACTACACCCATATCTTGCATTCTTCTCAGCATCTTTCAGATAATCATATTTCTTCACCCAGCTGTCCTCGTATCCTTCATCTAGACGCTTGAACACATCTGTTCGTGCTCCAGCAGATTTCACCGAGACAGCATATTGAAACATCATAGTGCTTGGTCTCGTCTTTCTCTTGGATCACGAAGTCAGTCCGTCTGCAGTCATCTCTGGCTTGCCTCTCGTATTTAGCCCATACGTCATGACCTGTTCCTCCTTTCTGTTGAATTTTACACGTACAGTATCTTCATGATTGAGGCCAACCCGAATGGGGCTGTGGCAATTGTCACAAGTTTCCTTCTCACTTTCAGCGGTTCCGGCAAATACAGTACGTAGCTACGGAACAGTGCGGCTTTTACTACGCACCCTTCCATTCTTAGTGTTTTGGATGTCTGAAGGAGTCGACACTTAGAGAGCTGCTGCCCAGTGGCGTCGCTGCATAAGTCAAGGAAATAAGTTCCCTGACATTCAGGTTCTCCTTAGGCAGCTGTTCATACCGTCTTTGAGGACTAGTTCGCGCTATTTGCCGGGGGCTAGGTCGCTCCGTTGTTGTCTCAATCTGTTCTTCCCCCTAAGGCTCGTGAGCTGTTCGGGACTAGGAATTTCAGGATAAAGCTTGTATGTCGTATCGCTGCTGGGCAAATATCGGGTGCCAGTTCTTCTCAACTGGTCATGCCGAGCCCACCATTTATTAACGAAGTCGTCATGACTTCCGTGTTGTAAGGGCCAGTGATATTAAGGCCACGCAATTGACTGGCTGGCCATTTGGAAAGATTCAAGGGATACGCTGTAGCTATATTGAGTATAGTCAGTGTCGTGTGTAACAGTATCGTTGTGCTCTTCATCAGGGGATTCATCAGAGTGTTTTTTTCTGCAAGTGTTTGGAGTACGACGGACTAACTCCTGGGCACTGGGCTAGGGACATTTACGGATGTTCTGGGCTTCAAGCTCATCCTCCGAAAGGTGTCGAGCCTTCAGTTCAGCCGCGTGAGCTTTGAGATGCATTCCAAGTCTGGTAGACCACAGTAAATGACTTGCTACAAATGGTACATTTAGCTGCATCCTTAATCGATGGGCCGTTGCCAGAGGGAATTGGTGGTTAGATGGTGATGGTGGTGGACGCGTCCGATTTCGGGTTCAAGTTTGAGCTCAGGATCGAATCAGTCGACGAGAACTGCTCCTCAGAACCTTCGGTGAGGCTGCCATTGTCGTTGTTGTCGTGGACGCTCGTAGAAAAAAGCCGAACAATGGTCGATGTACTTTCCACTACGTAGAATAGATAGTAATATCGTCAATAAAACCCGAGACTTTGGCACCTTGGCACCTTTCGATTTGATCATAAATAGTCTGGGTAATCCTTTCAAGTAAAGAATCATTAAAAATCACAGAAACCACGCTCGTTGCTCTATAGCAATAAGTTAAAATGCATATGAATCCCATTTTGCTCTCGTTATTCGCAAGTGTAACACTAGCTTTCAATGCTACAGGCACTCTATGAAGCTATGGCATTGGCATTGGAAGTTTGCCTACAGAACACCACCGTGGTATGCAACTTAACTATGAGCAATTATGGTGAAATTATAGTTAAGCCGATAGATGCAATAGGTAAATTTACAGATGCGGAAATCAATGCGATACTTCCATGTATGAACCACGGCAACGAGATCCATGGTGTTATTACTCGGCTCGAACTCGGTTACCACTGCAGATCAGGAGGGCAACTAGCTACATGACCTAGAGGGCGGACCGAGGAAACTATTTCATGCTGGTTTTGGAATAGTCCCCAATGGACTCCCCATACTACAATTTGGACGGATATCGTCACTGCAGAAGACACGAGCTTCAACGTCGCGGTTACTGAGTATGCGAAGGATATGCAGATATACAATTTTAGTTACTATGATGGTCTATTGTGGGGAGGGAGAGAGAAGGTAGAGTAGCCTTACCAATGCTTAATTATCTGAGATGTAGCGTAGGATCAGACTAATTTAATACTTGACCGGTGATAGACGGGAGCCTGTGCCCTAGACTAAACTTAATCGGAGCTCATGATTAGGCCCAATACATTAATTTATGACAGACATGGTAGTCTATCAAGTCTAAGTCATAACCGTTGGCCAGTCTTTGTAACTTTGGTTCAACGGCGGGCGCATGATAGAAATGGACAAACGCAGAGAGAGATCTGAAGCTTCTTTTTGACATTAGCTTAAGTTTCCTTGACACTTTAATTTACGCAGCTCTCAGCTTCTCAAGCCTTCAACAGCGTTTGTCCCTCAACTCGAGCGCTCATACTGATTGATCATCCTAATTCCCATGTGATGCCCTAGAACTATGGGCATATCATCATATACTGTAGTCTATATAGGGCAATGCGATCTCAATAGCAGTCCTATCGCTAATTGGCCATATTGTAAACGTGACGAATGATTTTTTCTAATATGGGCGGCAGTGAGCACACGTAAACTCATCCCCTTTTTAAAAATGAAAATGGAAATGAAAATGAAAATGATAATAAAAATGATAATAAAAATGAAAATGAAAATAAAAATAGAAAAATGAATTCGCCAGATCAGACTCAAAAGTCACCTCAGCCCAGACTTTACTTGAAATATCTCCCTCCTCTTAGGCTTTAACGAAGCCAACGGGAAAAAAAAAAAAAAAACAATTTTGGCCATATAGTAATAGTACTATATGCAATAAACGCTGGTCGGTCTATTACACACGCTCTTTCATATTTATTTTTTTTTCTTTCTGAATTTCACACTTGATTCTAAAGAGCTTAGCATTTATGGCAACCTATGCTTATCGCAACCCACAGACTACGAGAGTCTCCAGAAGGGCTTCTCTGGTAGGATCTCAGGCTCCTGAACTTCATTTGAGTATTCCAGACTCCTTCTCCTCGGCTAGCTCTCCATTGAGGCCGCCGTCGTCTTCTACTTCAAGATCTGTCCTCTATGTGCCTACCTCGTTTGCAGCCACGTTGACCCCTTCCCTCTCGACTTTTTCAGACAAAGTCGCCGCAAAGGCCTCGGAGTACATTGATAATCCGGGCTCTAGGTGGTCTCTGGATGTTGCAATAAACTTGCTTAAACGTGTACACTACGTTCATATCTTGTGTTTCATTTGGGTTGTACTGATCTGGTTTGGGGAGCGTACGTACCCCTACAACTCCTTACGAGCTTGCTCGTGGAACCAATGGGAAGACTGGCCGGAACTGTCGAGACCTGCGAGAGTAGTCCTGGTATCAGATCCACAAATTGTAGACACGCACACATATCCTGGCCGCCCACGAATACTTCAGGCTCTCACTGAGTACATGACAGACCTGTATCTGCGCCGGAATTGGGTGTATATTAATGATATTCTGGACGCAGACGCCAACTTTTTCATTGGCGACTTGTTTGATGGTGGTCGGGAATGGGGAGAGCGAGAGTGGCATAAGGAATTTAAGCGATTCGGCAAAATCTACACAAAGCCCCCGTACAAAAAAACGATCATGAGTCTTCCTGGTAACCACGATATTGGATTTGGAAACACAATAGTGTATCCGGCATTCCAGCGATTTCACATGTTCTTTGGCGATTCGTCGAGCACTCATGTCATTGGAAACCATACTTTTGTGTTGCTAGACACCATTTCTTTAATGAACTCTGAAAACGCAACGATATACGGAGCACCCCAAAATTTCATACAAGACATTTCTTCTTTGGATTCGTTCGAAGAGTACCCCCGCATACTTTTGACTCATGTTCCTCTTTTTCGAGATCCGTCGTTATCATGCGGACCTCACCGCGAGTCCAAAAAGCCTATTCCGTTTGTGCGCGGACTCCAGTACCAGACAATGATATCGCCTGAAGTTTCGGACTGGGTGTTGCGATCCACGAAGCCATCTGTGGTTTTTTCGGGCGATGACCATGATTCATGCTACGTGAAGCACGACTATACTGCTGAAATAGCAGGCGCTCAACGGCAAAGGCACGCAGACGAATATACTGTGAAATCGGCTTCCATGGCTATGGGAGTAGCACGTCCCGCAGTTCAACTACTGTCGCTCCATAATGAACAAAGCGCCATCGTTGGGACTGCGCAAGGCGAGACATTCCAGACCGAAATCTGTTACATGCCGAACCCGTTCTACGCTATTATACTATATGCGCTTTTCGCCATCTTTTCGCTAACTATCATTCTCGTCGTTAATTTTCTGCCCCCGTTATTCCCTCCATTACTGCGCAACATTTTATCGAAACGGCCGTGGCCTTCGTCGCAGTACTCGATTTTGGAGTCCCCAAGAATCTCATATGGTCATACGCCAGTGCTTCCAACTTATGCAGAAGAAGATGAATTTCTCGAAAGTAGGAAATCGCCGTCTTTTAGTGCACCTTCGCCGATTGATAGAAAGCTGCAAAGCAAGAATACGATATGGAGAGCAAAGCGAATGATGCGCCAAAAGCGGAAATGGGCCACAATTTTACTAGACGTGGTCACCATTATAATTATCGGTGCTGGCTTTTTCATGTTTTTGGCTGCGAGCATCTATTGGACTTAGAGGGTGTCTGTCACCAGTAGCTTTTTGGTGAGTAAAGCTGGCGTTAAAAAAAAGCTTATAAGCTACATTACAAAGGAAGAGACAAATTTACCCTTACATTAGGATATTATAAAATAACTCAGGAATAATCAGGACAACTTTATTATAGTAATGAGTACATTGGAACAGGAATAGATACTCTCCTCTCAGCGAGCATATTGGGAGACAACTAGGACATTTCGTTAGAGGTTATAACTTGAAATATGAGGAGCAATACTTACAACTTGATTGATACCTGACGTGAGGTAGTCGAGTCTTCTTTGAAGATAGTCTTGAAGGATGTAGCCTTTGACTTGAGAAAGTTGGCTTCCTCGAATCAGGGACTGAATGGATTCAGGTCTAAAAAGTTTGTTAGAAAAAGAAAGGAAAAAAAAAAACAATTTCACACAGTCGAAGGCTAAAAGTACTTACTGAACAGTAAACAAGTTTCCAATGTTGTGCAATATCGAAAATGATTCCGAAAGGTCAGATACTGACCATCCGTCAATAGTTTCTTGATACTTTTGAATATCTTTGCTGAGAATGAGACCTCCGGGGCCGTTAACGTTGTATCGTTTGAAATGATCTAGTAAAAGATCTTTAAAGCTATTTCCGACCTCTGTGAGAAACTCTTCAAGATTTTTTCCATCGAGCGAATTGCTAGCCGAAGCATGAATCGTAGCCAAGAAGTTTGAAACCTCTTCACATGTATGAGTTTGCGGAACTTTGAGGTGATAGTCATCATTCTTTGGCGCAAAGTCCTTTTTCTTCTGCCTCGAAAGCAGATAAGACAACCGATTAATGCATAGCTCAACTGCTGTCTGTGTTATGGTGTTGATGGTGTTTTCGCTGCGTTTTATGTAACTGTTGAGCGACACAACTGTTAGGCTTTTTAGGTCTGCGTTGGTAGAAAGCATGGGCGCAATCACGGTGTGTACCATTGACGAGATGAGATAAATGAAGCCTGAGACTTGTCGTACTGCCTTCAAGAATGAGAGGTCCACGTTTTTCACCTCTTGATTGCTGTTGGCAACTGCTTCTTCTAGTAACACATCGACGACATCACGCCCAAGTCCGTCCAAAAGTGTGTGCAAAAACGTTCTAGCGTCATTTGGAATTTCACTTGATTCAGCAAGCTCCAAGTCGCGCTTGATACTCTCGGCAACATAAATGAGGACCTTTTGTATATGTTCCAAACTGATTTCAGTGTCGGCCTCTTTATGTTCCTCATCTTCACTTGTTGCAGATAGCCGTAAATGTGAATTGCTCCGTTCCAGTCGGACTGCGCGCATGAACTGGCCAATACGCCCTTGGCCTTTATCACCCAAGTGCGGTACCATAAGACCTTCTTTTGAAGTGTCCTTGTTTCCCTCAGACGAAGAGGATGTAAATCTACTTAGTATCGATTGCTCTCGACTAAGCTTATGAGAATGCATTTGACTGAACTTGGAAAGGGTAAAGGTGATAATTTCATGAAGGTTTCGCATTTCAGCTTCAAAGTATCGGCCGCTTTCAATGTAAGGGACAAAGATGTCTCCAAAGTTCTGATCCAGTAACGCTGCAAGCTCTCCTTCCTCGTCGATGTTTTGCTGAGTGAAGACTTCTTTAAGTGACTTTGTCAGAGCTCCAATTTTAAAGTAACAGAGATGTAAAGTTCGCATGTATGCCAACGTTGATTTTTCCTCCGCAGTCATGAGATAGTCCTCCACTTGAAGCTGGATTCTTTGCGCAAACACTCGTTGTAGAAAGACTTTGAGAATAGCAGCTGTATTGCGAAATACTTTTCTAATGATCTCCATCTCAGTCACAATCACCTGCTTGATCTCATCGACAAGAATTTCCATGACATTTTCTAGTTCCGCAGAATCCCCATCTGGATCAGACAATTTAGCCCACATTTCTTCGTTCTGTAGCACGCTGCGATCGACTAGTTTCTCCCTCACAATGAAAAAATCGTGCTGGTTGACAAACATTTGAATCACACTTCCACCTCCATTGAAATCAGTCAATATATCGGCAGAATCTCTCATTGCCGCCAGATCCGCAGATCTGTAAGCATTATCGAAATCTGTTAGCAGGTTTCTTTCCAACTTTTCAGCAAACTTGTCAATTCCATCTCTGGCACTCTCAGCGTGTTCAATCTTGTCGATTTTGTGCGCCAGTGTTTGAAGCTGTCGCACAACGTTAGCGCACTTCCGGCGCTCAGTAGTCATGCCTTCCCAGAGTTTCTCCAGCTCAAGACAGGCGCCTTTTCTATAAAATGCCAGGTAGCAGTTGATAAGAAACGAGGACTTTACCGACTTTTCATGCTGTATAGCCAGTTTCTCTAAATGGGTATTCAACGATGATGTTGCGGCATATATATCTCCAACAGTGTTATCGAGACGGCCAAAGTCTTGGAGAACCCCCTAAAGAGTTTTAGTAAGAGATTTTCATGTGAGAGATAGAAATAAAAGTGTGGACTCACACCAAAAGCTTGGGATACTCTTACGACAGATTGGCTGTGTCTCGTCCCTATTTGTTCCTCATCTCGGGCTGATTGGATCTCAGCCTGGGAGACGGTAGCCTTGATGCGCTGTAGCTGTTGTAAAGCAGCTTCAAAGGTTCTAATATAAGGTTTTGGGTCGAGAGCTGAATATTCATGAAGTTAGCATGTGTGCTCACTACAGATAGGAACGACCGTCTTATCGAGCTTCATGATATAGTCAGTACTTACCTTCGGTGGATCCGTTAAGACCAGAGTGGTTTTTGTTTAGCTGCTCAATGAATTCTTTTGCTGAGAACCTGTCCTATTGCACCTTTAGTTAGAGCCCTAAATACGTTCCACCACAGCACCACTCACTTTAAACGTGTCCTCTTTAAGCAATTGCTGGGTCTGCTCGTCAAGCCCGTAGAGACTCATTTCTTTGTGCCTGAATTCACCGTTTGAGTTTAAAAGTGATTTTATTCACAAATAATCTGAGTTTGATCGTGAGAGAGTTTGGAGCTGTTCGGGTCAGGGCTAGGGCTGTTATAACATGGTCTATAAAAATAGCGCCACTTCTCACCTGCAAGGTGTTAACCTCTTGAACTAAAGCTTTACGTGTTGACGGCCTCGGTAGCTGCTGTTGACGTTATTAGGCCTCGAGTGAGCAAGTTCAGCAAGTTTAGCAAGTCCAGCAAGTTCAGCGCGAAAAACGCATCTAAGCATTTATCTGAATCTATCAATGACTGATCCCATGTCTTCTGAGAGGGTCACAGAGCTAAGTAATGTGACAGATGTAAGTAATATAGCGATACAACCTGTAGCAAATGAAATCGAGTTCGCAGCAATTAGTGACGACGAGTCAGCTACGGAGAGTGAGACCGACCCGTCCCGATCGAAAGCCGTTTCAAAGATTCGTATAAGGTCACGGCCGCAGCCGGATTCACCTTCAACTCTCAATTCAAAGAGAGAGAGCGATGATCTGACTCGGTCTGGTCTCCACGCAAAGACAACTTCCATCTATATCTGGAATTTGGTTCGTCCGCTGGTAATTCGCGAAATGAAGGACCATATATCAAAATGTGCTGGGGCAGAAGCAATCACTGTCTGGTTTGATCGTATCCGATCACACTGCTTTGCAACTTTTCCCTCGGTAGAAGCAGCGCAGCGAGCCCAAGAAGCACTTGATAATCGAGTGTTTCCTTCAGAGGATCATTCACGTAAACCCATGAGGGTAAATTATATACCGACTGAGTCGGTTTCACGATGGATATCTATAGAAGAGCGAGACGGGCCAAGGTCAACGACTCGCTGGTGCGTGGTTTACGGTATCAATGAGGCTGGTGAGACTACAGCTTCACTAGAAACCTGGGCGGATTCAGCTGCTAAACCAAGCAGACAGCAGAGTAATTTGGAGAGAGATAAACAGCCTGTTGCGCATGAGGAGGCTGTTTTTCACACCCCCATAGAAAAGCCATTTCGCAGACTGAGTGACGCTGAAATCTCTCTACGTGAATCAACGTTGCGGTTGAAACTCCAGTCGTCAATGATGAAGAATAAGGCAAACAGGGAAAAGGCTCAGACTCCAACAAAGCTTCAAAGAACAAAAACGGAGCCACGGATGTTTTACAGTGAAGCGCCACCGCATGTAATAGCGGAGCGACTTAAGAATAGATGAAGCAGTTAAAGCAGCGTCCTTCTGAGCGTTGAATAAATGAAAAATTCATATACTGTAAAAATTTACTTGCTTTAAAAGTTCCCTGTCGAATGCTAATTTCGAGAGCTTGTACCAGTATTAATTTTGGGACGTTTCACGGAGGCAAAATCAACACCACAGTTTTACGCAGAGCAGCCATGGAACAGATCATAGCATTATACAAGTCCACTGAGAACCGGCTCTCGAGTCCAATTGTCATTGATCTCATCGTCAGAGCTACTTCTAACAAAAAAATCTTTGGATATGCAGAGCTATACGAGCCCATGAGGCAGCGCCAGCCTGAGCTCAAGCTTTCTGGCAAGGCCACTCGTTGGATTGACATTCTTCAGATATTCACATACGGCACTTGGGCCAATTACCAAGAGTTTGTCTCTGACTCCATGGACGAGGGAGATCTGCCAGTGCTAAACGAAGCGCAAACCACCAAACTAAAGCAGCTCACACTCCTCACGCTCTGCGCTCAGTCGGACGTCATTCCCTACGCCACAATCCAAGAAGCCCTCGAACTAGGGTCTGCGGTCGACGAGGTAGAGGGTCTCGTCATTGAAACCATATACAGCGGACAGCTGACAGCTAAGCTCGATGCGCGAAACAAAACAGTTGAGGTTGGACAGGTCAATGGCCGCGATGTGGATGCGGCTCGCGTTGAAGAGATTTGCAATATTCTGAATCAGTTTGAGGAAAGGACGGACGTTGCAGTATCGTTGACGCAGCAGCAGATTGAGGAGGCCAAGTCGGCCAAGACTGTTCGCACCTTGGAGCTGGAGAAGTATAATCAGAGTGTGGCTAAGAGGCTTTCAACGCCGATGCCAAAGGGGCCGGGGCTTGATTCCAAGGGGTTGAAGAAGCGGAACAGAGCATAAGATACAAGCGTATATATTTATATGGCATGCTATAGGTTCTTCTAGTCGAGAATTTAGACGAGAAATTGAGGCACAAATATTGAAGTTAAGTCATTTCATTGCAAGTAGACCTCATACGTTGCGTTCTGTGTCAAAGCACGACGATATCAAAGCACGATAGATTCACATTCAACCAGCTCTAGTTGCTCGCGTAGTTAAATCCCACTAATATATTACTATCAGAGATACATGTAATGCAAAACTTTTCTCCTCCTCCACCGGGGGCGCCACTTGAGACCCCACACGCCTTACGCTACCTGCCTAAGCGTTCCAAATTTCACCAACAGCAGCCGTTACGCCAATGTCGTTCGTTTCCATCAGGTACACGCCGTAGAGAGCAGTAGCCGACCCAGCATAAAGCAGACCCATAGCAGCTGTGTGCCATCTACCATACACACGTTTAGGAATATAATCAATGATACAGGACTCAAACCCCAAATGACTGTGCAGCAGAACCAACGAGCTCAGCGAAGCATCCAGCACAGGCGTAAGCGACACTCCAACCAGAGGAGTAAGCATAAGAGGAACAATGCCAATCACAATGAGGCGGTCAAAGGACCAGTGGTAGGAACCGTGGGATCTGTTACCGACAGGCACGGGAACAGCCTCGTTCGCGCCGCCAACGACTCCACCGGGGGGCTGCGGAATAGTCCCGAAAGGATGGCGTCGGATCAGAGAGGGTAAAGCGGCAGCAGCGGGTCTTGCAAGAGCAGGCCGCAGAGTAGAAGCAGCAACAGCAGCAAGCATCGTAGGTTGCTGTCTTAGAAAGGTGGATCTGAACATGATGGTGGTTATGGTGGTGGTGGTGATGGTGGTGGTGGTGGTGGTGTTTCGTAAAAAAGTCTTTCTCGTTAGTTGCAGATCAACGGAGGTCTGTTTGATCAAAGAAGTCAACGATGATTGGTTACAGAGTCGATTGCTATGGAATGAGTCAAGAGAAGGCCGAAAGAACCGAAAGAGAGTACCGACACGACATGTTGAAGAATACCCGACATCATCTCCATTACCCGAGTACCGACGGAGCCTCTGCTGACATATCCAATATTGACCAATTAAAAGGCTAGAAAGATTTCAAGAGTTGCGCAGTAGGCAATAATCATGACATTTTAAATCCAGCCAATAGAAAGCGGTACATTTGAGCATTTTGACCATAATAAACTCAAAGAAAAGGCGAAAACAAATCAAAAAAATCAAAAAAAATCAAAAAAGCCTTCTGGGAGACCAGCCAGTGGATGATGAGCTTATTTTCAACACCACAAAACTTTTTTTTTTTTTTTTTTTTTCTTAAACGACCACCATTTCATCTCCTCCTCCTCCTCCTCCCCTTCCCCCTTCCCACCCATCACCACTAACCACCCATAGTCTTCGACTCACATCTTCATCATGTCTGCTCTACTTCGTATGTCGACTCGCATGCCTGTTAGAGGTGCCTTGGCCCTCCGACGTGGTCTTGCCTCGGTCTCCTCTTTTGAGACTACCTACACCAAGACCAAGACCACCTCTCTACCCAATGGTCTCACTGTCGCTACTGAGACTATCCCCTCCGCAACGACTGCCACTGTCGGTCTCTGGATTGACGCCGGTACCCGTGCCGAGAACGAATACACCAACGGTTCTGCCAACTTTTTCGAGCACCTTGCTTTCAAGGGCAATCAAATTGAGAATGCTATCGAGTCCATTGGCGGTCAGATAGATTCTACCCTCGGCCGTGAGAACTCTGCTTTCTTTGCCAAGTCCTTCAAGGAGGACATCCCCAAGACTGTAGAGATCCTGGCCGGTGCTCTTAGCCCTAAAGTCGACGAAACCGCTGTCGATGCTGTTCGCGAGTCTATCCTCGTTCAGGCTAGCGATGCTTCCAAGTCCTACAAGCAAATTGTTTTGGATCACCTCCACGCCATTGCTTTCCAGGCTCAGCCCCTGGGTTTCACCGCTACGGGCCCTGCCGAGAACATTGAAGCTATTACCACCACCGAGGTCTCGAACTACATCAAGAAGAACTTCAAGGCTGACCGCATTGTTCTTGTTGGTGCTGGTGCCGTTGAGCATGAGGAGCTTGTCTCTCTTGCCCAGAAGCACTTGGGTGGCCTCGAGTCTTCTGCCACTTCTGTTGCCCCTGGTACTGGATCCCGTCATCCCTCTGACGTTACTTCGTTTGTCGGTTCCGAGGTCCGTCTCCGTGACGACACCATCCCCGGTGCTTACATTGCTATTGCTGTCGAGGGTGTCCCTTCGACCTCCCCCGACTACTACGCTTCCCTCGTTGCCAGTACTATCATTGGAAACTATGATATTGCGACTGGCACTGCTGCTAACCAGGGCAACAAGCTGTCCACCATTGTCCACGACAACCACTTGGGTGACTCTTTCACCTCGTTCTCGTCCTCATATTCCGATTCCGGTCTTTGGGGAGTCTATCTTGTTTCGCACAACATTCTTAACTTGGACGATTTGGTTCACTTTACTTTGAAGGAATGGAACAGACTTTCTGTCAGCGTTACCCCTAGTGAGGTTGAGCGTGCTAAGGCCCAGCTCAAGACGTCTCTTCTGCTTGCTCTTGACGGCCCAACTGCGGTTGCCAAGGACATTGGTACCCAGATTGTTTCTACCGGCCGTCGCCAGTCTCCTGAAGAGATTGAGCGCACCATTGATGCCATTACCGAGAAGGACGTCAAGGCTTTTGCTCAAAAGTACCTTTGGGACAAGGATATTGTTATTTCTGCACTTGGATCTATTGAGGGTCTTTTGGATTACCAGAGACTCAGAAACGACATGAGCATGATGAGATGGTAAAAAAGAACTAAAAAAAAAGTGGAATATACAGTGTACCACTCACAAACCATATCATCTATTATTGCAAAGAAATGAAAAAACAGAAAAAAAGTAATTTTTGACCTAAATACATAATAAAGAGAACAAAAAATTGGCATGTCGAGCAAACCAGCTTCCCTATTACGAAGTAGTCTGTTGTAGCTTGTACGTAGTTATCGTTAGCTAGCAAGAACAAAAGTGCTGACAATTGATGTAATACCGGTAGAGCTAATGGCACGCTTAACTGGGGTGTATTACAAGTCTATGAAACAGACGTTGAACATATGAAAGTGAAAAAGATAGAAATTTAAATATCTTCAACTCGTATTTAATGCCAATAACAAATAGAGCAGACAGACAGACATACACATACATTCTGGTTTCATTCATTTACTTAACTACTCTACTTGTACAGTCGAATTTTCACATCCTAGTCTACTCCCATACTCCCATACTCCCGAATACCTCCCGTACTCCCCTGTCCGTCTACTATTTTCCAGGCGTACTCGTAGACCGAATCATACTCCCATACAGCAAGTCATCATTTTCATCCCCAGCTTCTCCCCCACCAAACTCTTCAAAAATATCACCAAGCTCGTCATCTTCAAAATCATCTGCACCACCCGCAAGTCGTTTCGTAGACATTGATGTTCCATTTCCATTTCCATTTGCGTTTCCATTTGTATTTCCATTAGCATCAGTAGCTGTTGAATCTCCTCCACCTGCACCGCCGGTCCCATTTGTGGATACGTTGTTTCTGACTGGCGGATATCTTATGCCTTCAAAAATGCTAGTGCTCGGTAACCGTTTCATTTGTTGAGGCGATTTAAATACAGGCCCAATTTTTGTTATCCATTTCGTCCGTTTATCAAGTAGGGCCTTGAGACGCTGAGGTTGTTCCAAGTTATTTGGGTTCGCACCACTCGCAGCTCCAGCACCGGCAGCACCAGTACCAGCTCCAACGGCTCCAGCAGCTCCAGCGGCACCAGAGGTCCCAGACGCAGCAGCCGCAGCAGCCGCAGGGGGATGAGCCGCCAGCGACTTCTTCTTCTTTGGCCTCGCGTTAGCACGCGAGCGTCGAAGATACGCCTGATCCACCTGCTTATCCAAGTCTTCGAGGATATGGGAATACTCCTGCCACGCCATTTGTTCCTGCGTGATGGGATACAACCGGTGTTTGTAGGCCCGATTGAGGTAAGATACACGTCTTAGTTCGCGCTGCAGGATTCGCATTTCATGGCATACTTCGTCGTCTTCTCGGCCCTTGATCCAGTCAATTCCAAAATCTTCTGCGCTCGTGGCAGTAGTGCCGCCAGCTACACCGCCAGGTACTGTTCCAGGAGTTCCTTGTCCGCCGCCGCCACCAACTCCAACACCATTACCAACGCCAACACCACCTACTCCTCCTCCTCCGCCGCCGGGCACATTGCCATTTCCAGTGTTTGAAAACTTCATTTCAAATTTTTGTCGGATTTTTTCTTCCTTTTGTAAAAGATTCATATCAAGAATACCAACGTACTTGAACTCGCGTTTGAGACGGTCCTCGAGCGAGCCATAGTCAGTTTTCAGTGATGAGATTTTCCAGTTTCCGTCGATTAGTGCTGACACAGCGGTATCCCCAACAGGCTCAACATCGTCATCATCGATAGAACACGTTTCGACAGTCATAGATACACCATCCTCAATTTTCACACTGTGGTCTGGATAATCTCCTTCTTCGCTTTTGATGTTATCGCTTTTAATGTTATCATCAAAAGTGCTTTCACTCATTAGAGCTGCAAGAAGACGAGAGGCCAATGGACCACAACTAATAGACTCTGTTTCTAAGGCGTCATCCAAAATAGCATCGGAGTTTCCTCTGGCCTCGACCTCTTCCTTCGAAGGCATTGGGGGAGGCGACAAATTATAGCCTGGGTTGGGACCATCTTCTGCTGCCCATGTGCTCGTGTACAACGCACCTAATGGTGGGATGATGTATGGGGAAAGCAGCGCCTTTTTGACTTGATTAGGATCTGCTGCTGCGCTAGAACTCGAAGCATTACTTGGAACTGGCATTGTTACAAATTTTTGCTGCAAAAAAGCCAAGTCTTCCTCTGTGTATTGTCTAAAGTAAGGCTCGATGTAAGAAGAGAATGTTGAAAATTGAACTTGGTTTGGTGGTTTGGCTTTTGTGAAATCCATGTCGGGTATATCGCCTGGCAATTGATCTTTCAAGTCGTTCTTGGGGTATGAAGCGACTCCGTATTTTTTCTTCAGATACTCTTCACCGTTAACAGGGATACCATCCTCAACAGCGTTTTCGTCGAATAAGCCCAAGATGGAAATGGGTAGCTCCTGAGACTCGACAAACTCTGATTTGGGATTCTTTTCGTACTCTGGTGTAGGTTTCGCTTGTGAATCATTCGGGTTTTCTTCCAATCCAATGTTGTCAGTTGTAAGAGCTCTGAAGTTTGAATCTCCTTCAGTTTTGATGATGATTTTTGAATCTGATTCCTCAGGCTTGGGTATAGCAGCGTGGACCTCAACGGGAGGTGCGGCCGACGGGACGGGCTCCACGACCTCTACCGTTGGATTCAGTTTTGCACGCTTCGTATTTTCGCGTTCGATAGCTGTTGAAAGCCGCTTTGTTCGTGACAAGCTTTTATCGCATTCTTCTATATTTATGGCGTTAAGCTTGAGCAGCTTATCCAGGTCGTACTGTAGCGAGAGCAGAGCTTTTGTCGGTGGCAATGTATCCGAAATGCTGCTATTGGCGTCAGTAATCGACCCGTTTAACACCTGTATGATGTCTGCATATGTGAGTTCCGAGTCTGTTTTGTCCGGTAACAAGGATCCGATGGCATTGCGAATGAGTCCTGCAGAATAGACGGTGTCGTCCGACGCGCTGGCGCTGTTGGATCTACCGGCGAAAAAACCGGACCTCTTTTGACTGGATCTCAGCGCACTGCTGCTAGAGCCAGTTCTCGCTTTACTCTTTCCTTTGAAGCCAGACATGACCAAGGCTTCATGTGATTACAAAAAAGATCTATCTGGAGGTGGGACAAAATTTTTTATTTTAATTTCGGGGGTAGGGACAATCTCCCGCTGGGCCGCTGAAGTAGAGTGCTGGTTAACGATGGTGATGGGAGGCTTCGGGCTTTGGAGCAAGGCGACCGAAGAGTGATGATGGTTGTGTTGGGCACTGCGCAAGGCCTTTGAAGAAGAGTTTGCTTGTTCTGAACGAGGGGCCCGTCTTTGTACGTATCGATATCATGAGCTGTTGCTATGAGATCGATGCTGTTGTTGCTATGAGATGCTGTTGTTGCTATGAGTTGTTGTTGCTATGAGCTGTTGCTATGAGATGCTGTTGCTATGTGCTGTTGCTATGTGCTGTTGCTATGTGGCAGTACGTACACGCACGTCATGGATGATACAAGAGTTCTAAATTTACGTTGGATGGACTGATAATTACGCTGCGGGTTCCAAGATGAGCTGATTGACGGACGATTCTAGAACATATTACTAATTTTATCACTGGTATCACTATAACTAGGCATGTTAGCACTGTTAACAGTATGACATCACACAAACCATGTTGCGCAAATGAAACACAATGTAACGCTAATTTACCCGGATCATGGCAAGCTCTTTGTCAGCGACGCTAAGGAACCTCACAGAACCAAAAAGAATAATACGGTTGTCAGGGTAACATACGGCTATTACCAGTAGGCTAGTCTAGTTACTAGTACGTTACTGGTCCAAAGGAGTGAGTAAGCAATTACATTTTGTTGACTAAGCAAAGTCACGCACATTTCTTTTTTTAAATAAATTTTCTAGTTTCTTTAATAGCAACAACAGTACTCTTGTTGTTATTTAATAGTCCTCGAAGGGAATTCTGCGAAACCAACAGAAAAGAAAATGAAAATATCCGACATCTAGAATCCAGGTGGTCTACTATATATATTGCCCAACCTCTTGCTCCCTTCCTTTCCTTTCCTTTTCTCTTCCTCTTCCTCTTCCTCTCCTCTTCATCACCTTTATTTCTTAAAGAATCAATTCAATTAATTAATCACAATGGGCAACAAGGTTTTCTTTGACATTTCTGCTGACAACAAGCCTCTTGGCCGCGTCGTTTTCAAGCTTTACGACGACGTCGTCCCCAAGACTGCTGAGAACTTCAGAGCTCTCTGCACTGGCGAGAAGGGATTCGGCTACGCCAACTCCACCTTCCACCGTGTCATTCCCCAATTCATGCTCCAGGGTGGTGACTTTACCAGACACAACGGTACTGGTGGAAAGTCCATCTACGGCGAGAAGTTTGCTGACGAGAACTTTAAGAGAACCCACGACAAGCCTGGTCTTCTCTCCATGGCCAATGCTGGCCCCAACACCAACGGTTCCCAGTTTTTCATTACCACTGTTGTCACTCCCTGGTTGGATGGCAAGCACGTTGTCTTTGGCGAGGTCACTGAGGGTTTCGAGGTCGTAAAGGCTGTTGAGGGTCTTGGTTCCAACTCTGGTGCCACCCGTGCTAGAGTCACCATTGACAAGTCTGGCGAGCTCTAAATTATGTCTGACATTAGTATATAAATGACGTATGAATATTTCGAGATGTTGATGCTGTAGCCTTGTTGAACAGTATACCTGTATATGAAATACTCATCTGAGATGACGATGTCGCCTAGAGGCCTAGAGGCCTTGATGGCTGTGACTGGCCTTGAATCAACTGTCATGGATCACGACCTTGGAGGTCTGATCATGGTGACGAGGGATTCAAAGTAAATGGCCATGCGTAGACGTAAGTAAGTTCTACGGTAAATGTCCTGATTCAGTGTCGAGTCAGTCGAACATATGGCTCCAATGCTTCGAACGACCGCGCAAGACAGTTCTAGCCTAGGTAGGACTTACTTCTGTGGTGGCCTACGTTGGTGGAATGGGGCCCATGGGCCATCGAGCGTTGTGAGGATGGGTTGCCCGGCCCAAAGCCACCGCAGACTCGCGCAGACTCGCGCAGAGTTTTCCGTAGAGTTACCCATCACATTTTGTAATTCTGGTGTGAATTTCCAAATTTTCCACCACAGACGCAGCAGCAGCGACAGGTCATCAAAACGGCAAATTCTAAACGAAAAAATAAAAAATAAAATTTATTTAAATTCGCAACTCACAATTTCATTCACAAACTCACAATTTAATTTTCAATTTCACCAAAATCACCGAAATCACCGAAATCTCAAAATGTCAGCAGCTGAAAGCAACAAAGCTCTTAAGCTTCGCAAGGATGCGGTAAGTGCTATGCCCGAACTCGCGAGATTTGTTTTATTTTAATCTCTTTTCTTTGAGTCTTGCTCTTAAAAAAACCTCCCGTTTACTACCATATTTCGGGTTTGTTTGTATCGATTTTTTTCATAAACGCGTCTGTGAAATCTTTTTATTTACAGTATTTTAAAAACGAATATTTCGAAACGCGTCAAACGTGTCTGATCCTCAATGATTCTGATGTCTAACCATTCGGGTTCTGTTCCATTCGTTCTATAGCTTGTCTCCGCCCTTTTCTCCCTTTCAAAGGCTGCTCAAGAGACCGCAGGAGCTACCGTGGACTTTTACAACGCCGTTTCTGGCTCTGAAGCAAGTTTATCCAGCACCAACTTTTTGACCCTCGCCTCTAGTTTTGGGTCGCTCTCAAAGGACCTTGGCAGCATCGACAGCCTCGTGCGTGGAAATGGTATTGCAACTCCCCTGAAGGAGCCCAGAAAAAGAGTCAAGCGCGTCACGGATCCCGACGCCCCCAGGAAACCAACCACCAGTTACTTTCAATTCGCGTCTGAAGAGCGCAAGAACGTGCGTGCTGAGCGCGAAAGAGACGGATTACCCTCTATTGGCAACACGGAAATGACTCTCGAAATTGCGTCCCGTTGGAACAACTTGTCGGATAAAGAAAAGGGTCCTTGGAACTTGTTGTATAAGCAGCAAATGGAAAAGTATGTCGAGGAGAAGGCCATCTATCTTGCAAAGAAGAAGGCTGCAGGTGAACTTGCTGCCGAAGAAGAGGAGCTGAAACATGCTGCCGCATCTGCTGACGTTGAGGAGGATGAGGAGGTTATTGAGAGTGATGAAGACTCTGATATACCAGAGGAGGTTATCAACAGCGTTGGAGAAGACTCTGAGGAAGACTCCGATGAAGAAGATGAGGTCATGGCCGACGCTCTTGAAGGCGAAGCTGAGAACGACTCTGAGGAGGAGGAAGAAGAAGAGGAAGAAGAAGAGGAAGAGCAAGAAGAAGTGAAACCTGTGGTTATCGCTCCTCCTTCCTCTACACAGTTCTCTGGCAGAAAGAGCAAGGCAAGTGCTCCTGTATACATTCCAGAACCGACACCCACAAAGAAGCGTCGGTCAGCTGAAGTAGAAACTTACGCCGGGTCTGCACCTTCGTCTGGTAAAAAGGGAAGGAAGGAAAGGACCTCAAAGGACAAGAGATCCAAAAAGACCAGCGCCATTTTCTAGACAAGTACTAATTCATCCCTCATAACACACATGTATATTCTTCAGTCAACGTCTCTTGCAATTGCAAACTAATTATTAAAATCATTCTCCAAATGAAACTGCTATTCATGTTTTTTTTTTTTATATGTACATTATTGACCACAAAGAGCACCACTCTACAACTTCTTGATAAATGATCTGGCTGCGATACCTGCCTTGTGCAAGGATTCCTTCTTCTCGAAACCCGATCCAGAGCCCTTGGAAGCAGCCAACATCTCCTCAGCCAGACGTACTGAGAACGACTTGGACGGCCGTTTATCAGAAGCCTCCACAATCCATGTCCACGCATGACGCAGGCGTTGTCGCTCGTTCAACGGTACAGGAATCATTTCCGCGCGCGCACCACCATCAGTATATCTTCTCAACCTCAAAACCGGCGCCATACGCTCCAAAGTCTCCTTAATAAGCGCAATGGGATCCTTTCTAGTTTGCAAATGCACCAAGTACAACGCTTCTGACATTGTTCGCTGCGCTCTTGCTTTTCGGCCGTGCTTCATAATAATGTTGGTCAGGTACTGGATGGTGGGATCGGTCTTGACGGGCACAGATACGCCGACTAGTTCGGATGCCTTGAGGGCCTGCTGCTCGGAAGGCACAAATTTGCTGCCTTGGGTTGCGGCCTCCAGGGCCTGCTGAACGAGGTTGACCTCTGTGGTCTCGTCGGGCCCAAACGCCTTGTTGGGCATGAAACTGGATGTGCCGTTCTTGGTGAAATCGTTGCGTAACTCGCGAATGGCAGAAATCCACTCGGCGGCCTCTTCGGCCTCAGTAACAGCTATGGATTCTTCGGAAGAGGATTTTGACAGAGGGACGAGGAATTCTGATGCATTAATAGTTGATGATTGTTGTTGTGTAGAGGAGGGTGTTGACGACGACGACGTCTTTGCGGACTTGTATCTGAGACCGATCCGAGCAACTGGCAAGACATGCACAGCAGCCAGTCTTTGTGATATTAAGCGTGTGCTCATCATAATTGAACAGCGATTGTCAAGGGCGTGGGTGGTCCTGTTTTGTACTTGAAGCTGGTTCTGGTGGTGACAAAAACGAGGAAATTTGAAAAAATTTGAGCCAGTCAAAAGTTGGCATATCACGATCTCTAAAGCCCCTCCGTATTTTATAGTCCTAAGTAAATCATGTCATGTCTCTAATGTACACACACAAAAAAAAGGATTAAAAATTTCACCAAACGCAAAAATCGTCCAGTTAAACCTCAGCTTTAGCTTTTCCATCACTGCATCGCCTAAAGAGCAAAACCCGCCGACGACGACGACGACACTTAACACACATCTCATAGTCATGTCACAGAGACTCACGTTGCAGAGACTTGCTCTCGTATGCAGATCAAAACCATCAATGGTAATGACGGCGGCGGCGCGCTCGTTTTCCAGCAGTCGAGTCATGCCCAACAAAAAGCCAACCAGCAACAGTGGTGAGCTAGATCTGACCAACACCAAAGGCAAATCTCCTGAAGACATTATCGCCATTGGGTTCCGCCGAATGCGCGAAGTGCCAAACTACAAAAAGTCCGAGGAAGAGCTGCGGCCATTGCTCGTGGCAGCCAAAACCCTTGGAATAGTCGAAAGCGAGCTCCGCGAGATTTACAACAACACCGAGGTGGACCCCTCCGTACCTCCCGCCAATGTCAACCCTGCGGCCGATACGGGATTCACACCCGGGTCACGACAAGAAGAGCTTTTTTTGCTCAACACCCTAAATGTTACGCAAAACATTCAAAACGCGCACAAGCCGTTTGAATACGACGACATTCCTGCCCTTGGTCACTTACAGCTGCGCGACCATCGTTTACAACGTGAGTACAACCGGATTGCGGCTTATGAGCTTCCTCAGCTGGCCCAGTTTGCGACTCCCTACCGGAAGCGAACCGATAAGCAGGTAGTTCAGTTCCGGTACACGACTTATATGGGTGAGCCGCATGCTGCTGAATCAAAAGTCGTGGCTACTTTCAAGACAAACGCTCTTACTGACTTGACACCGGCGCAGCGTCACAAGTTGAGACTTCTGGCTGGGGTTCGGTATGATCATGAAGAGGATTCGGTTAAGATTGCGGCTACGGCGTTCCCGGAAGCGGCCCAGAATGCTACTTATATTGGTGATGTGTTGCGAAGTTTGCTTGAGGAGTCTAAGGACCCCAAGGGTGATACATTTGCGGATATTCCGTTGAGAACTTCGCATGTGACTGCTCGGAAGCGCCGCAATAAGCCGATGTATCCTCAGCATGAGTTCCCTGAAGCTTGGAAACGGCCTCAAGATGCGCCTAAGCTTAAGGATGATGTGTTTAGCCAGCTTTCGGAGCAATATGTGAAGGTCCCTAAGTTGTAGTTGTTGGATTTGTTGAATTAGAATTACCATGTGCGCATGGTTATTTAGATCATACGAACGCGCACCTCACTCACACATTCTCTAGCTGGCTGAAACCTTTTTGTTTGTACATAATTTAGAAATACGAAAGAGAAATTATTTCAAAAGATATTTCGAAAGATGCAAACGATTTGTACTAGTTAAAGAAAGCTCTAGAAGCCGATGGACCAAACAACATAACCCTAATTTCAGGCAAACAAGTCTGTTCCAGCAGCTTTAACCGTTCCTCCAACGTATTATTGATGAGAATGTTTCCTGCACTATTGTAGAGCACGATCCCACCCGACGACGAAGAAGGCAAGAACTCTTCATGATCAATGACCAAGACCACGTCTTTTGCTTTAAGAGTTGTGTTGTTGTTGGTGTTGTTTTTGGCGGAAGCAAAAATTTCAAGGTAAGAATCAATTACTTGTGGGATGGCCTTTTCGGCCCATGCCAAGTCACCTTTTTTGACGACGACTCTTGCGTTTGGTTCGTTTAATTGTACAAGTGCCTATAAGGAGGATTGAAGTTAGCATACTACGTACTAGTGGTCCACAAACAAAACAATGTCCATATGGAGATATCAGCAAAAACTCACTTCTAACATCAAATCTTTCAATAGCCGATGGTAGTTTGCATTTTTTCTTTTTGTGTGTTTGAGAGCGACTGCCGTTTCGTCAAAGATAGAGCGGAGCGTTGATTCCTTAGCCTGAAGCAAATTCAATCTCGACTTGTTGCGGATGGAAGACACGACTACGCGGGCCTCAACACTATGTTTTCTGTACTTTTCCTTATAGGTTGCGTCTACTTGGACTTTCAAGTCGTTGAGGATATTGGTTTTGGTTGATTCGTATTCTTCATCAGTCTGTGTGTTTGATTATAATTGGAATTAACCAAAGTGTGTTAGCAAAAAAAAAAAAAAAAATAAGGTCTCAAAAAGTATTATAACCGCGCGTAAACAACAAAGTTAAAATCAAAATCAAAATCAAAATCAAAATCAAAATCAAAATCAAAATCAATAATTTTTTACCTTTATCTTCAGCTCCAAAGCCTTTTCTTCAGCTTCACGCAAAATGTATTGCACAAGCTTTTCTAGTTCTGCAGCGTTGTGATTGTCGTCTTCGCCTGCTGCTGAGCCTTTGAGGGTAATGCCACTGTGCAGATTGGTGGTTAAGATGGAGGTTGGGGATGTGCTCACTTCGGAGGAGGTTACTGACTCGGTCGTGGAAGTGGAAGTAGAAGTCGACATGGTTTAGAAGAGTCCGTGCGTGCGTGCGTGAGTGTTGCTAGCTGCCAGGGTCGACTGAAATTAATGTAATAATTTACTACAGTAGAGGATGAATTTTTTTTTAACCGGTATAGTTGGTCAAGACTAAGTATTAGAGTGAAATACTGTAGGCAAAAACTGAGCGGATTGAAACGGGCTTCAAAGGGCTTCAAAGGGCTTCTAAGTTACTTCAAAAGGTTTCAAAAGATCTCAAAAGGCTTCAAAAAGACTTCAAAAGACGGTACAAGAAGGCAAAAGACAGCAAAAAAGACAGCAAAATACTGAGGAGTTCACAATAAATAATTAAGAAAAAAGAAAAAAAAAAAAAAAAAACACTCAGAATAAGATGGAGAAGAAAAAAAAAGAGAAAGACGCAAATTTTTTGGGCTTAAAAAACAAAAAGAGATATAAAAATAAAAGAGAGAGAGAGAGAGAGAGAGAGAGAGAGCCACAGTTTTTTGGTGCTCAACCAGCAACAAATTCTTGTGTGAAACCACCAAAAACAAAGTGCATTGAACGGTCTCTCAAGCAATTGCGCTTGTATCGCTTGTTTAGAGTATTTTTTTTTAGTGTTTAGCAGAAGTTGTGGGCACAAGTTTAGGGAACTTGCGAGTTGAGCACAAATTGAGCACAAGTGCACTTAAGATAAGTTAAGAATTAAGAATATTCTTGGGTCACAAACACAAAATCTCCAGATCTCGACTAAGCCTACTTCAGTCCATCCCCCTTCAACAAGACCAAAATACTGCAGTACTGTAAAAATAAACATAATAAATTCAGGTCTAGACCAGGCACAACCAACGTAATTCTACAGAACAATCTAACGGCAGAGTCTAGAACTTGCTTCACTGCACTTCAACAGCCTCAATATTATGCCATGATATCATGACCTTATCTATCAAAGCTATCTTTACCCCTTTTTTAAGCTTCCTCTAACATCTACCGGAGGCATAAGTCGTACTCGTAGAGAGCTTAAGGCTTAACTTTAACGTTCAGGGTCTAACGGCCGCTAGTTAAAATAAAAAAAAATAGGCTCACAGGCTAGTTTACAGCCGAGCCTACGTAACTACTTATAAATATTTAGTCATATGATTGGTAATAAACATTTTCTTATCGCGTACATGCACCCGTCTTGAAGTTATGAAGTGCTCGGACTCTTCTTCTGGCACCTACAAAGCCAGCGAGTACTAGACCTGCTCTTGTTGAGCTAGCACTCTCACTTCTTCACAGACAATTGTTAACCGCACACCATGTTGAACCCTTTAAGAATCTGTTCGGTTCCGCTGTTGCTGCCACGGCTCCTCTCAGTTCGCAATGTTCCTTGGACGATATCCCTGTCGGTATCAACACTCTCAAGACAGTACTCGGCTCCATGTCTTGCCAAGGATATCCCCACTGTAGAACTTGCGTATGAAAAATATCCCGCAGTGGTCGGGGAGGGACAACAACAACGGCCGTCTAAACAGCCAATTATCTTTCTTCATGGGTTGTTCGGGTCCAAGATTAATCACAAAACAGTTAGCAAGTGAGTTACTGAGTGATCAAGTTGCTGAACAATTTGAACAATTTGAAAGGCAGTCTTTTAATTTTGTATTTTTTGTATTTTTTTTTGTATTTTTTGCTAACTTTTTGCAAGAATTTTTGCACACGATCTAGCTAGAGATGTGTATTGTTTGGATCTCCGAAATCATGGCGATAGTCCGCACAACCCCAGACACGACTACTGCGCTCTTGCTGCCGATGTCGAAGCATACATGGATTCGCTTCATTTAGGCCCCTCCATCATTATTGGCCACTCCATGGGAGCCAAAACAGCCATGGCGATGTCGCTTCGCCGGCCCGACTTGGTGGCAGCTATGATATCGGTTGACAATTCCCCCGTTAATGCCAGGCTAAGTGCTCAGTTTCCCAAGTATATCAAAGGTTTGCAAGAGATTGAAGCGGCCAAAGTGAAGTCTAGCAAGGAGGCCTATAAAATCTTGAGCAAATATGAGCCCGTTTTGACTGTCCAGCATTTTTTGCTTGCTAATCTCAAGCGAGCGAAAGAAAAACTTAGCAGTACTGCAGGGTTCCATTTCAGGGTGCCGGTGGATGTGTTAGGTGGTTCACTGGATAAATTGGCAGACTTCCCGTTCTCGTCGGCTGATTCGACGTATTCTGGGCCTTCATTGTTTATCAGAGGAACAAAGTCTAACTAGTATGTGCTCATTTTGTTTTATGATTTGGTGTTTGTCGACCGTATCTAACTATTGCTTATCGGTATAGCTGCAATGATGGCACGCTTCCTACTATGAAGGAGTTTTTTCCAAACTACCAATTAACGAGTATTGAGTCAGGCCACTGGGGTAAGTTTGAGCGCGCGTGCGAGCTTTAGTTGATTTTGAATTCGTCTAACTCGACTAGTTATCTCTGAGAAACCTCATGAATTTGTTGAAGCTGTCAAGTCCTTCCTTGCAAAGGAACCCGATCTTGAGTAAGCAGCTGATACCATAGTCACCCATATGGCATACATCTTGATTCTAGATTAGAGATTCTAGATATATCACACGACACTGATACATAGAAAAGTCGTCAAACATATGCAAATTGGTTTCGTCTTGTCCCACGTAAATGTCAACGGGGACTAAAAAGTCGGTCAGTCCCTGAGAAAACGTATACAGTACAGTATTTTATATATATCAAGGTACAAAAAGGTACAAAAATCCTAGCTTAGACGTACAGTAATATTTTCCCTCCCAGATATAGATTCCCCCTTCTTTTCGTCACCAACATGAATTCATTTATTTGAACAAGAATTGTCCCGTAATTTCTCGATACTCTAGAGAATCACTGGCTTTCATTACGGTATATACTTATATTTCGAATTGTTCCTCTGTTTCTGCTTTTTGTGATCCC